>VXBL01008151.1:341305-416834 GCA_013400195.1 Aramus guarauna
AAAAAGGAAAGGTTAAGATTTTCCATGTGGAGAATAGAAATCTTTTCAGAGGCCATGTCTAATCATAAAATAGCAAACAGTCCCGGAGCTATGGCATTCACGTGAAACCAGGGAGTGTAAATCTGGACCTCTCATAAAACAAGTGGGTGTCCTAAGTTACTGGCCAGTCTGGTCTCAGCAGCATATTTCACGCTTTCTGTGTTTTTGGGAATACCAAGCAGGTTATAGCCTGCTCTTTCCTGCTCTTCCAGCTCACCCTTTCCTCACTTTCAGCAGGCACTGAGGCTGCTTCAAACAGGACACAGATTTGTCATCTTTATTTTTGCTAAGTGCTTAGCTTTTGAATATTTCATTTGCCCTCTCTAAGCAATACTTATTCTGATCCTTTCCTGCATTTCAAAGGATTATTCTGGACTGGATTCAGAACCTGGAAGTAACGTGCATGCACAGCTGACAAGATATTGCCGGTTGGGAAGTGTGTTGACCTTGATATGGGCAGACAATGGGATCAGACAGCCTAAAAAAAAAATCCTTGCAACTTTGATCCCTGCTGTTACTTTGCTGAATTAAAATCAGCAATCAGTTCTCAAAAATAAAGTCAAGAGATTGTTTTTCTCATATTATTTCCTGCAATGCATTTGTTTTTCTTTTATCAGAAAGTATAAAAAAAAGTGTAACCATTCAGGATCTAACCTCATGGCTTTTCTATCTAATACAGTGGCCAGTAACAGATGTTTTATACGAAGGTCCAATAATAAAGTCCACAGAACGCATATTTTATTTGCTCACAAGGGAAGTCCTTTCTCAATTCCTACTGACTGGTATTTGATTAATGCCTGAAGCATAAAGATTATATCCTTCTTTACATTTTTGTCTTGGTTGTTCGTATTATGCTTGGGCATTCAGCTGTTTTACTCTATCAAAGATAAGCAGAGTGTCTAAATCTATGTATTATTCTCTTTGCTTGTGTGAGTTTTTTTATTAACTTGAAAGAGAAGCAAAAATCTTGTGAAAGAATGTGGCAATACCTTAGCTTCCAAAAACTTATCCTAAAGGCTAGACATATACAGCTGACACAATCTTACATGGAGGGGAGCTGGGAGCTGTAGGATATGAAACCCTGCTCCAGGGACATATTAAGTACCTAACAGGTATTTCAGACTAGTTGTACATGGACCAGTTTCCTCTGCCGGTGCAGATGCTGTCTCTTTTCTCCCATTTTCCTCCCTTTCTGGATAACGTGCACTCAAGGAGATGCCTGGAGAAATCCCTGTGCTGTATGGAGTGTCAGGCACACAGCCACCCTTGCTGCTTGTGCAGAAGTCCTGAAAGGAGTGGTAATACTTTCCCATACACAAACTGTGGCCACTGTCACCCTCTTCCTACATTTATATTTTCATCTAATTTCACCAAATGTTAAGTTTTTCCATTTTGGCCACCCCATCCATTACAATAGCTCACCAAGTGCAGCTACTACACACGGTCCAGATGACCTCAGTGGTAGTTCCTGCCCATTCACATCCTGCCATAGCAGTCCTGGGGTCCCGACTCCGGCAGCCTTACCGACATGGAGAACAACCTCACTGCTCAAGTAGTCTTCTTGCCTGATGGCAAACCAGTTTTGATATATGGGAAATATATCTATGAACAATCTAGTTAAATCCGCACATGTAGAAAACAAAAGTATATATAAGTTTTTCTCTTTTCAGGAAAATGAGCACGTCATGAAAGCTGAAGTTGTACAATCATGGCTGATACTGTATTGTCAAGGTTTGACCCCAGCCGGCAGCTCAGCCCCACACAGCCACTCGCTCACTCCCCCCTGGTGGGACAGGGGAGAGAATCAGAAGGGCAAAAGTGAGAAAACTCATGGGTTGAGATAAAAACAGTTTAATAGGTAAAGCAAAAGCAGCGTGCACAAGCATAGCAAAACAAGGAATTAATTCACCACTTCCCATGGGCAGGCAGGTGTTCAGCCATCCCCAGGAAAGCAGGGCTCCATCACGCGTAACAGTGACTTGGGAAGACAAACGCCATCACTCTAAATGTCATCATCTCCCTTCCTATTCCCCCAGCCCATTATATGCTGAGCATGATGTCATATGGTAAGGAATATTTCTTTGGCTAGTTTGGGTCAACTGTCCCATCTGTGTCCCCTCCCAACTTCTTGGGTGCCCCCTGCCTTCTAGTTGGCAGGTCAGTATGAGAAGCTGCAAATTCCTTAACTGTTTGGCCACAACTAAAACATCAGTGCATTATCAACATTATTCTCATCCTAAATCCAAGACACAGCACTACACCAGCCGCTAGGAAGAAAATTCACTCTACCCCTACTGAAACCAGGACAAGTATATACAATGATAACATGTGCTGCAGTGTTTACTGATATACTGTGAAATTTCAGACGACTTTTTTTTCATTAAAAACTTGATGGCTCCATTGGAAGCAATGAGAACTACATGCTAATTTTACAAATATTTCCTGTCATCACTGCAAGACAGTTTTTGCATAGTTTTCATTGAAGCAACAGAGCAGAAATATAATTTTAAACTTCATAGCCATTCATCTCCATTACTTTGTTAATATGCTGTGCCATTGCCACATCTCCAATCAACCGAAAAATATCTTGAATACTAATAAGAGGATCAGCACCTTCCAAAATAATTGTTTGATCGGGTATGAAGCGTCTCTTTCATACAGAGTCTTTACATTAATGACTGGGTTTAATTAGACTGGTTAGAAGTCAGAAAGAAGCAATTCGTTCTCAGCATAATAAACTGCTAATTACTACCTGCACAAAAAAGGTTATGGATAAAGAGGACTTTTGCTGTTAAGGCACATAGCAGAACAACTTCCATTCCCCTCACATTTCCTGCATTTATTACAAACAATTGCAAGACTCTTTTCAAGGCTTATTGGTCTCTCTTCCAGTACACCACTCTGAGATAAAGAACCAGCATTAATGCCAACAGTGTCATTTACATTTGCATAGAGGGCACAGAGGTATTTTAAGCAACATTCTCAAGACTGGTGATGATAGACCTTCAGAATTTCTATTTTGCTGGAATGTTTTTTCCCTCATTCAGAAACCAAATAACAGACACTTCAAAAACTCCTGTAAGAATGATATTTACAAGCATTGTGTAGTGGATTGACTCTGGCTGGACTCCAGGTGCCCACCAAAGCTGCTCTGTCACTGCCCTCCTCAGCTGGGCAGGGGAGAGAAAATATAACAAAAGGCTTGTGGGTCAAGATAAGGACAGGGAGAGATCACTCACCAATTACCGTCATGGGCAAACCAGACTCGACTCAGGAAAATTAATTTTATTTATTATCAATCAAATCAGAGTAGGATAATGAGAAATAAAAACAAATCTTAAAACACCTCCCCCCTACCCCTCTCTTCTTCCTGGGCTTAACTTCACTCCTGATTTTCTCTACCTCCTCCCCCTCAGTGGCACAGGGGGACAGGGAATGAGGGTTGTGGTCAGTTGATCACACGCTGTCTCTGCCGCTCCTTCCTCCTCAGGGGGAGGACTCCTCACACTCTGCCCCTGCTCCAGCATGGGGTGACTCCCATGGGACACAGTCCTCCATGAACTTCTCTAACATGAGTCTTTCCCATGGGCTGCAGTTCTTCACAAACTGCTCCAGTGTGGGTCCCTTCCACAGGGTGCAGACCTCAGGACCAGACTGCTTCACTGTGGGTCCCGCCACGGGGTCACAAGTCCTGCCAAAAAACCTGCTCCAGCATGGGCTCCTCTTCCCCAGGGCCACAGGTCCTGCCAGGAGCCAGCTCCAGAACAGGCTTCCCACAGGGTCACAGCCTCCTTTGGGCATCCACCTGCTTCAGCGTGGGGTCCTCCACAGGCTACAGGTGGAATTTCTGCTCCCCATCATCCTGCATGGGCTGCAGGGAGACAGCCTGCCTCACCATGGTCTTCTCCATGGGTTGCAGGGGAATTGCTGCTCCAGCACCTGGAGCACCTCCTCCCCCTCCTTCTTCACTGACCTGGGTGTCTGCAAACTTATTCCTCTCACATATTCACTCCACTGTCTGACTGCTGTTGCTGGTGTACAGCAACATTTCCACCTTCTTAACTGTGTTATCCCAGAGGCACTACCAGCATTGCTGATCACCTTGACCTTGGCCAGCGGTGGGTCCATCTTGGAGCCAGCTGGCATTGGCTCTATCAGACACAGGGGAAGCTTCTGGCAGCTTCTCACAGAAGCCACCCCTATGGCCCCCCTGCTACCAAAACTGTGCCATGCAACCCAATATACATTTTCTCAGGAACTTCTTTTCACTTCAAAATGCTGAGGTTTGGGGCCAGAGAATGTCAAAGTAATCATGGTTACAATAGTGAGTGACATTGTAATATGATCTTAAAACAAAGGTAGGAGCTACTTAGTAATCTTTGAATATTTCCTTTATCTTCTTAAGTCAAAGTATTTTCTGTTCACATTGCAGTGCCCCACTGTTTAGTTGTACCACTTCATACACAGTGATACTTCCATGACACAATGTAGCAAAATAAAAATCATTTAATAGAATTTTAAGTGATTTTACAAAATTGAAAAATGTAATTTTTAGATTTTCCAAAACAAGACACAAACTAAAATATTATTTGGAGTTGGTAACATTCTTTTTATGAAAACCTGGTTTTGGCAAAAATTCACAGCTACTCTAGTCATGTGTCTAATTTGGTGAAGGAAAACAAACCACAAATAGCAGACCACTTTCTTCTAGAGATGTTTCCTACTTTGCCATTAGTAGCTTCCAATGTGAACACTGAAGATGCTGTCAAGTTCTCAGTGGCCAAACTATGAATGTGCCTTATTCTCCACTTTTTTTCACAATAGCTCAAAGGTGCTATTCTGACTCCTGAAGTCAGGGGAAATGTTTCCACCAACTTCAGTGGAAGCAGGTTTTTATCTGAAATAAATTAAAGAACATTTGTAGAAGTAAAGAAGAACTCCGTGACAGTGAGGGTTTTTTAAGATGTTCATGTTTTGAAACCCAAGGAACAAAAGGTCTGTATATGAGATGTGAATTTTCCTTTGAAAAAGTGGAGGTGAGACATTAGTAAGACACTTTTTTCGATATAGGACCTTTTTCCTATATCCTCTTTTTTTTTTTTTTTTTTTCTCTATGTGTTTGGTTTCCCTCCCCCCGCCCCCTGTTCTTTTTTGAAAGATTGCCGGCTAACATTACCTACCTGCTGGTACTCAGAGGGAATTCTGTGTAAACACTGCAGCTCAGTGCAATGACCTCCAGTCTAGCTCAGACCCTGGGGCTCTCAAGCAGTACAGAGCTCTGCAGAAGCAATCCCACCCTAACATGGGGATGAGAGTTCCCATGACAGCCATCCCTGTCCTTCCTGCACAGGGTCATCACCTGTGTTTGCATCCCAGCGAGGCAATGAGTTGGCCTTCTCTCCCTATGGGATAATTCAGAGAGGGAGGGACTTCAGGAGGTCTTTAGTCCAACCCCTTGCCAAAGCTGGTGCAGCTCTGAGGTGAGACCAGGCTGCTGAGGACTTGGTCCAGTCATGGCTTGCAGTCTTCCAAGGGTGGAGATGGCATAGCCTCTCAGGACAACCTGCTCCACTGCACGTGGGGGAAAGGCTTCCCTTTATACCCAGTTGGAACCTCTCTTGTTTCGGTCTGTGCCCATTGTCTCTTGCCCTCCTGCCATGCAGCACCGTGAGGAACCTGGTTCTGTCATCTGAAAAAGTTCCTCTCAGGTAACAGAAAGCTGTCATTATATCCCACCCCAAGCCCAAGTAGCAGGCTAAAGGAGGGCATGCAGGCTTTAGTGAAGCAGAGTCCACATGCTATTACTAAAATAACTTCTGTTATCAAGTCTCTTCAATAATTGTGATTTTTCAGGGGGTGAGAGGGGGAGGAGGAAAAAGCCCCAAAGTAAATTATGGAAAAGCAACTCACTCAAAACAAGATGGAAAACAGGACTATGTCCAGCAGAGTTGTCTCTCAAAACACTAATTGAAATTAGTTCTAAAATTAAATGATTGCATACATGGTACTTCTTAGTGTAGAAACTCATTATTAACATTAGGAAGAGAAACTATGTGGCTGTAGAAAAATTCAAACACATTTCCTATGTCTCATTCTTTCTTTTTAAGATACTTGTGAATGGTACTTTAACAAATCTGTTTTTTCCTACGTGCCTGTGAGAAGTTCAGTGAGTTTGACCCAAATCATAGATAAACTCAAAATAACACGATGAATGCAGAAGCATTATTGATCCTTTATGAGCTTAGATTGATTATTTTGTGTAACTTATTTTTCAGCTATGAGTTCAGGCAAAAAGCACAAATGAGTAGCCCATTACCTACGGAAAATAATTTTAATACTGACACAAAGAAATGCATTTCAAGTTCTTATTATTGCAATGAACCTACCCAAGGCCTTACTTCACCTGATGTAGCTAGATACAGAGCAGAGAAGCTTTAAATTTTTTGTTTTGTCTTGGTGTTAACTTTAGATACTAGAACATCCCTTGGCATTGAAGATCCTATCTAATTTGTAGAGGCTTATTGCATTGACTTGACCACCTGACTGTGGCAAGCTCCAAGTGTATGCTCTTCTCTTCTTTCATGATCCTCCAGCCAAGTAAACTGTCATACAGGAGGAAAATTCTCCGATAGACAAGAATTACTGGTATCCTCCTTTGACAGTAAAACTGCTTCCATTGTGCCACTCTGTCAGCTGCAAGGGACTACAGCTTCTGACTGGATCAGATTGGGTTTCCTTTAGGAAACCTGCATCCCCCAGATTTATTAAGTCTGGTTGCCAAAGACTTCTTTGGGCAAAGGATTCCCCAAGCTCTATAAAGAGCACTCCAGTTGTATCCTAAGCATTATGTTTTACTACATTTAACTAGGACAGTGGTTTACAGTTCACCATCTTAATTCACCATCTGATTCATATCTGAAATTATTGGAGCGACCAAGATGGAAAATGCTTCAGTTGCTGATATTACCACCATTCAAACATCTCTTCTCCAGAAACTACTTTAATCTCTTTGTCTTTATTAAATACATTTTTTATTTAAAATGTAGTTGCTCGTCCAACTGTTGCATTTGTTTCGCTACTATAGTAACAAAAGCGGGGCAGGGGGGTGAAAAGTAAAAGAACAGCAACTAGTTCTTTGTGTTCCCACTGGGCCAAAGCATGCAGTCACAAAGGAAATCCAGGATATAAACTCCATTAGCAGATTGCAGGCTTTATAAGTCTATCTCCCACATGCAGTGTTAAAAATATATCCTATTACAAAATGTCTGTGGCTTTGCTGCTGAAAGCAATAATTAGCAAGGCCTGTGTTGAAGAATAGTAAGTGTCTAAAATGAATGGGCACTGATTATATTGTTGTTGTCCAGGTACTTTCATTGACTATAGCATCCTAATAGTACTTCCCATAAGACACTGCTTTTCTGCTCTCAGCGGAACAATATCAGGAAGACAGCATTGCCGCCCATCTGCTTTTATTTCTCTCATTTTTTAATCCTAATGTTGAAAACTATTCACCATGAGAATGACACGGGTTTTAGAAATATGATAAGCAGGTTGACAGGTGGATAGATAAGAAATATTTAGAATTTTGTGCAGAAACCACTGGGCAAATAGGCAAATGTTTGATAGCTAGTTAGAGGGCAATACCACGTATCGTCATCAGAGAAGATGGAAAACATTCTGGTATGACAAAATTTAGACAGCTGCCTACTCAATTTACATATTTCAAACCAAAACAAATAGCACGTCTGGAAAAATCTCACTGCAGTGGGTTGTAACTCAAATCATCCATCAAAACTCCATGTATTGGGGGAAAACCTTTAAATACAGTATACCTGCAGTATTTCTCCGTAATTCAGGGTTTTTTACCATTGAGATGGCCAGATGATGAGGCTGAACTCCTTTATGGCAGAGGAGGAATTCAGCCCTCTGTCTTCAGAGGGCTCTGCAATGATAAGCAAAAATCTCTCATTACATCCCTGTGATAACTTGTCCTGTTTTTTGGCTTGGATAGAGTTAATTTTCACAAGAAGCTGGGAGGGAACACAGCCAGGATAGCTCACTCAAAATAGCCAAGGGGGTATTCCATACAATATGACATCACACTCAATATATGATGACTGGGGAGGAGGAGCTGGTTCTTGGGGACAGGCTGGGCACCAGGCTCCGGGCAGTGACCAAATTGCATTGTGTATCACCAGCTTTGTATATTCCTTTATAAGTACTGTTGCTATTTTCCTCTTCCTTTACTGTCCTGGTAAACTGTCCTTATCCCAACCCACAAGTTTTACCTTTTTCTTCTGATTGTCCTCCCCATCCCACCGGAGGAGTGAGCAAGCGGCCGCAAGGTGCTTAGCTGCCAGCTGGGGCTAAACCATGACATAACTGCTGCACAGAGCTTGCTTAATAAGCACCAGAATCACTTTCAGCCATGGGAGGAAAGCTGGCAACACACAGAGCTGCTAAAGCCTCAGCCCGTCACAGGCCACAAATGCTCCTCAGGCATCTCTCAACTTCCAGGCAAAGTGAAGGCTGTTGTCTACTCTACTGATGCTATGACAATTCACCTAGATTGAGCTGGCTATTTTAAAAGAACTAAAAATAGATTGGTTTATATGTGTGTGTGTGTGACTATGTTTTTATATATGTATGTATATACACACATCTGTATACATCTATGCATATAGAGATTGTACAGAAAGCCACCATTCTTTCTCTCTCTCTCTCTCGAAATATTCATTTAAGTGAGAATTTACTTTACTCATTTCCTCATACCTCTGTTTAATTCAGTGTAATTTTCTTTAGATAATGATGCCTATGAAGAGTTATGTAGTCTAACACGTTTTAATTCAAAGTTTATACAGTAGAATTTGTCTTTGCATAATCTGACATTAAGGTTAAAATTCCTCACAGGGCTGTTGAGTCCTGGGGATCCTTACAGGATTACTCACATTACACCCAAGATGTTCTTCCTTGGGAGAGTTACTCCTGCATCTTTGCAACCCATCTGAAGACACAGTGAATCACACTAAGGCAGCATGTCCTGAGAGAACATCTCCTTTTAAAAGGGCAATTTCTTCCAGCTAAACTTCACGAAGTGAGCAACACAGATCTTTTCTAACAAAATTCAGACATTTTGCGGTTTTTAAAGCAAGCTTTGGAACATATCTGGTGCATGTGCAGGCCTAAAATAGTTCTGCCCTGGATCTAGGGCTCAAACAAAGCTTCAACAGTGCTTCTGGCTTGGGGTTTTCAGGCACAGTCTTGGTGTGCAAATCTGCTGGCTGCCACCACAGTATAAAGATTGTGACTCTGCTGCAGAAGTGAGACATTTCCAAGGATCCTGTGTGAAGAAGCCCAGCTGCAGTGGGGTCTGGGGCAGACATCTCAACTTTTCAAAGGGGTGCCATGAGGAAATCCTCATGTTTTGGTGACAGGTTTAGAACAAGACACTAAAAAAACCTTCCTCCTTTCTTAGCAATGGGAGATGGTGGACTGTACAGATCATCTTGAGTGCCATCACATGGCACATACAGGACAACAAGGTGATCAGGCCCAGTCAGCATGGGCTTATGAAAGGCAGGACCTGCTTGACCAACCTGATCTCCTTCTATGGCAAGGTGACCCACTTAGTGAATGAAAGAAAGGCTGTGGGTGTTATCTACCTAGACTTTAGTAAAGCCTTTAACATCGTTTCGCACAGCATTCTCCTGGAGAAATTGGCTGCTCATGGCTTGGACATGCATATGCTTTGCTGGGTAAAAATCTGGCTGGGTGGTTGGACCCAAAGAGTTGTGGTGAATGGAGTTAAATCCAGCTGGCAGCCAGTCACAAGTGGGGTTCCCCTGGGCTCAGTGCTGGAACCAGTTCTCTTTAATATCTTTATCAATGGTCTGGAGGAGGGGATCGAGTGCACCGTCAGTAGGTTTGCAGATGACACCAAGTTGGGTGGGAATGCTGATCTTCCCAAGGGTAGCATGTCTCTGCAGGGGGATCTGGACAGGCTGGATTGATGGGCTGAGGCCAACTGTACAAGGTTCAACAAGGCCAAGCGCCGGGTTCTGCACTTGGGTCACAATAACCCCATGCAGCACGACAAGCTTGGGGAAGAGTGTCTGGAAAGCTGCCTGGCAGGAAAGGACCTGGAGGTACTGGTCAACAGTCCACTGAACATGAGCCAGCAATGTGCCCAGGTGGCCAAGGCCAACAGCATCCTGCCTTGTATCAGAAATAGTGTGGCCAGCAGGACTAGGGAAGTGATAGTCCCACTGTACTTGGCACTGGTGAGGCTGAACTTCAAGCACTGTGTTTGGTTTTGGGCCCCTCACTAGAAGAAGGACATTGAGGTGCTGGAGCGTGTCCAAAGAAAGACAACGAAGCTGGTAAAGGGTCTAGAGAGCAAGTCTTATGAGAAGCAGCTGAGGGAACTGGAGTTGTTTAGCCTGGAGAAAAGGAGGCTGAAGGGAGGTTTGTAGTGAGGTGGATATGGGTCTCTGCTCCCAAGTAACAATCATAAAATCATTATCATAGAATGGCTTGGGATGGAAGGGACCTTAAATATCATGGACTGGGACATTCTCCACTAGACCAGGTTGCCCGAAGCCCCATCCAACCTGGCCTTGAACACTTCCAGGGACGGGGCATCCAATTTCTCTGGACAACCTTTTTCAGTGCCTCACGACCCTCAGACTGAAGAATTTCTTCCTTTTATCTAATCTAAATCTACCTTCTTTCATTTCAAAGCCATAATCTTTTGTCCTATCACTACATGACCTTGTAATCAGTCCCTCCTAGCTTTCTTGTAGGCTCTCTTTAGGTATGTATAAGGCTTGGTAGTCTCTTGGTGCCATCCTTGATCCAAGTCTCTGGTAAGCAGCACGCCTCTCTAAAGAGTGCCTCAGGTAGGCACATGGGTGCCTCTGTACCTCTGAGAAGAGAGTCGTCTACTGTTATCACCCCTCGCCTTTTCTTAGTTACGCTGATTGTTACACAGGAAGCACATCCAGCTGCCTTACTTGGCTCCAAGCTTCTCTCCTGATGTGGCAGGTCTTTCCTCTTCAGTTTGCAGAGCGGTGAAGTGGTTCTGCAAGGGCACCTCAGGCTTTGGGAGAAATCTCTTCCTCCTGCTGGGCCTTGCCATTGCAAGCTTCCATTCTTCTGCATTGTTGGCCTCTCTCCGTTCTGTGTTGTGCTAGTGGGGGAGTTTTTGGCTGTTTGTCCATGGGTTGTGGGTCCACTGCAGACTGTGCTTGGAACCAGCTATCTAATTCCTTCTCAGCCTCCTTGATGTCACGCAGCCTTCTCACCACTGCAAGAGGTCCCTCACGTGGGCACACCTTTTGCAGGCAGGTCTGCTGCCTGTCCCTGCCCCAGGAGAAAGGTCTGGGCACTTCCTGCAGCCTGAGGTCTGCACCGCAGCCTTTCCTTCAGCAGCTCCATCTGGGTGGAGGCATCGGCCACCACTGGGGTAGATGGTACAGACTCCACAGCTGGAGCTGCAGCCTTTGCTCTCAGACAAGTGCCTTGAGGCCCAGGTAGAATGAATGCCTTTGACCTGTCACAGAATGGTGCCGGTTGTTGAGCTACATGTGCTTCAAGTCTCCAGTGGAATGCTCCTCCTTCAAAGAGGCACCCTCCCGCACAAAAGGCCCCACAGACTGCCACACCATGCCCTGTCTGCCCATTCTGGTCGCAGTGCTCCTGGTGGCTCCTGGTCCCTAGGGCTGCCCTTGGTGGGAGTGTGGGTGGATGCCATTACTCCTGGCTCCATCCATGCCTTATCAGCTGCTGTTGGGAGAACTGCCGGCTCCTGGTGGGTGTCTGCTTCCCCCAGCTCAGGAAACTCCCCTGTAAGCCGCAATCCCCTGCTCCACTTCGGAACGTGATTGCACCAGAGCTGATCACCTTGGCAAGTGATAGGATGAGAGGAAATGGCCTTAAGTTGCACCAGGGGAGGTTTAGATTGGATATTAGGAAAAATTTCTTCACCAAAAGGGTTGTCAATCACTGGAACAGGCTGCCCAGGGAAGTGGTTGAGTCACCATCCCTGGAGGTATTTAAAAGATGCGTAGATGTGGAGCTTAGAGACATGGTTTGGTGGTGGACTTGGCAGTTCTAGGTTAACAGTTGGACTAGGTCTTTTCCAGGTTGGTTAGGTCTCTTCCAACCTATTCTATGATTCTGGGATTCCATGACTTCCCATGCAGCCTCTGCCTCTGCTCTCTGGGGTCCAATGACTTGCTGAGTGCCATTCATCGTCCGCTTGGTGTCCAGGTCCCCCAGCCAGCAGAGAACCACTCATCTTCTGATCTCCAAAGGCTTGGTTGCCTGCTCCAGGGCACCTTGATTTGCCTATGACAGTTGTGCAATCATATCAGCCACTCTACTCTTCTTCCTTGTGGCTCTGCCCATCTCTTTCTATAAATGTTGTACTTCATTAAAATGTGAGGCATTATAATTTGCTAGCAGTTGTCAAATACAGACCACACCACATATTAAAGAATCGCAAGCAAGAAGAATGGAAAGAGACATCAAGAGCAAGACAAACAAAACCAGACAAATAGGTGCATGTCATAAAAATTACTGAGTATGCTAAACATCCTTGTCTTCAAGAAGTCTGATACTAGAGTCATGAAGGTTATGTTTGCAGTCCAGATCGCACTGAGATTAACAATGAATTCCAATTCACCGAAGCAAAAATTGATTTAATTTTTGAAGATGCCTCTGTTGTTTATGCTTCAGCAGAAGTTTGGGCAATTATTTTTTTTTCTAGATAGTTGTTCTCAACAATATTTTTATAGAGTGAAAATTACTCTCTTTAACTGCTTATATTGATTACAGAAATCAGTAGCTTTCTGGATCTCCTCAAATAACTCTAGTCTGAAAAATTACTGCACAGATGGTATCATAATATCCCTTCCTCTTCTCTACTTCATTTCTGATATTGGTATAGTTAGTGATGAAAATTTACAAGTACTGAATCTCTCACATCTTCAAAAATGAGAGGGTTTACTACAGATAGTGAAAATGTGTCTTTCTGAAGTATAATCAGTAAAAGAAAAATGCGCTTTACAATTCAAGGAGAAACTAAGTTTTATTTATTTTTTCACATTAATTTTTTCTTTAACCTGGGCACAAATGAGTTAACTATTTCTTACTTCCAGACAATTTTATTCATAATACTAGTAAAAAATAAATAAATAAATAAAATCAGCAAGGAAAATACAGAACTGGAAAAATTCCTTTGGAAAAAAAAAACAACCAAACCAAACCAAAACACAAAACCCCCAAACAAACCCCAACAATGACAAAAAACCCCAAACCACAATATTTTTTTTCTAAGTATCAGTTGCTTCCTGCATAACTTCTAACTTTTGCCTTCTGAAGAAATGGACGTAATTTTTCCAAGGGAAAAAATCTAAGTTCAACAGTGGGTGAAACTGGTTGAGTTCCCTTTTCTACAGTAGAGTTTGGTTTTCTTAAATGGAAGAAAAATAATTCACATCACATAGAAGGCACAGTGTAGAAAGTGTTTTGTGCATTTCACTCCTCAGTGACACAAAGCAAAGATAAACAAATGAGACAGCTGGATTTTTTGCTTTTTGGGTTTTTTACTCCTTTTCCAGCAATTTTTTCACATTAAAATGGAGACTCAGATGTTCCTGAATGACAGTGGAACAATAGGAATCAGAAAATTCATTCCAGTCTATTTAATGAACTGCTCAATGCTAATTACAGCCAACCATACTCTCTTTCTTTCTTTCTTTCAGATTCAATAGACAGATGCTGCCATAGGAGTTATTGACTGTAAAAAGATTATGATCTGGCCAGGTATAGATTAATTCAGTTCAGAAATGTAGCAACTTGAACTGTTTCAGATGTTATTAACCTGCCCATTCCTATTATAGAAAGCAAGAAAATTCATAAAAATCAAACCAAAGCTTATGTAGCTACAGGCAACATAGCTACATAGTTTGAAGTGCAATGTAAAGAAGTACATTCAGGAGTTTTGAAAGGCCCAGAGGCCTCAATCTATGCCATAAATCAGAAGAATAAATTCTGCTACAGAAAATAGATTTCTGTTTAAGTTCAAGTAACACTCAGACCTTTAAAATTTATACCTCTATTCTCAAGATGACAACAGAAGATAGTTGGAGATTGCTTGTCATTACCGGTCTCGTGTGTGGGCTGCAAAGCCTATTGTCACTGTATCACAATAATATAACCTGATGACAGTGGTCACATTTGCATTTTTCTACATGACACTTACTATTTTTTTGTAACTGGAGAGACCAAATTCATCTGATGAAATAGTATTATTCGTGATGTCTTTATAGAACAATTATTTCTTGGTATGTACCACAGTGCATTCCATATATTATGGATGATTTTGCTGTGAATCAACAGATTTTCAGTTTGCCAGAGAAGTTAAAATTGACATATGATAGAAAATGATGGGAGCCCTTTTTATCAGGCAAAGCTTAGTATGTCAGAAATTATTTCTTCTCCCAATGAGACCAGTGAATTGTCAAAGGCAATAGTGGATGTTCCAGAGAGCCAGTCATCCAGGGAAAATTATTTACAGCACTTACTGACTGCAAAAGAATTGTACATTTTTGCTGCCCCCAGGATGATTGAAACCGTCAAAAATCAGTTTCACAAAGAGCCACAGTGGGATATAATTTAAACAACAAGAACAAACAAAAACATCTCCTCGTGCATCTTCCCCATATTTTAAACTATGGACTTCATTTTTACATCTTTCTAGTTCCATTTTTAATATATACAACATAAAATCATAAGAAGGGAAAGAATGGAGAAAAATCTATCCAGCCCTGTGTCTTCCAGCCCAGGAGGGCTGACAACATAAAAGCAGTATAAAATTTTAACAATAGCAATTATTTAGAAATATTAACATATTCAGAAATACTTCCTCAAAATACTCTTCCAGTCTTCTGCAACTTGTGGCTCAGAGACTTCCTGAGCAGGGACATGGTCTTTGCCTTTGGTAGTTACTAGTGCATTTTTTGCTCCCTTGATTTGTCCAACTACTTCTTGACTTGATGCAAACTGTTAATTCCACCACATACAGTAGTAAGATTCCTGGTTTACATACACAAGTGTGAAAAACACTCTCCTTTTTCTTGTTTTAAATCTGCCACTTCCTAGTTTGGTTAGATCCCCCTTGCTTCTTGCACTGAAAAAGATGGGGAAAATCCATTCCCTGTTGATGCTCAGATCAGCCAGCATAGTAACTGTGCTATGTCCCCCTCAATTACTTATTTTTCCCATCTGGTGAGCCCTTAGTCTATGCAGTCACTCCTCATTTAAAACCACTCCCCTCCTTTGACCCTTCTCGTTGCCTTCACTGGATCTTTCTGTTTCTACTTTATCTCCTGTGAGACCTAAGATGCCTATTAAGCATTCAAAATGCAAACACCCTGTAGATTTATACTGTGCCATGATGATGATGATGCTCTTTTGCCTCTACTTTTTTCTTAATACTTCCCAACATTTGGCGTACCTTCTGGTGACTGCCCACTGCAGACCCCGTGCTGTGAGACAATTATCCCTGCAGCCCCAGCCCCCTGGCCTAGGGGATGGCAGCCTCTTTAGAGGGGCCTGAGGCCATGGCCATCTCTGTATTTAGGCAAGGAACTAACAAGTAGCATCATTAATAACTCAGGATTTAGGACTTGATCAAAGATTCATGGAAATCACTGGCATTTTTTTCAAAGACATGATCAGCCTTTCCATCATACATTGCTCTGTTTTTTTTTTTCTCTGGGAGAGGGCAGGGACTGAATTTTTGGCCAGTCCTTGGCCATGTCAGTAAACCTTTCCCATCTTACCAGCACACTTAGACTGTGTCTAGTCCACACTGCAATGCTCTCACAGACTTGCTGCTGCAGTTTTAATTCAAAATGTTTTGCATTGAAGATGTTTAATGTTTTATAGCCTAGTTACATTCGTTGAAGTGCTGTTGAGCACAGCGTGATGCTTATTATTTTAATCATGTTAGGCCCCATTTGGGAGCTAAATTGTGTGCAGTTATTGTGGGCTTTTTATCTCTTAGATTTGGTTTCTCCATCCGCTTTAGGAGGATGAAAGGTTTTAATGAAACAGACAGTACAGAGAGCGCTATAATGGGTACTAGCAGCACGCCACTGTTCCCTTTCAGGGCAAGAGCCATGGAGCGATCTGCTTTTTCCTTTTACATCTAAAGAAACACATTTATAGAGCTTAAGCTCTGCTTGCAGGACTCTTGGACATGCAGAAGTATCTGTTTTGCAATGTGAGGATCTAATCAAATTCCCTTTAGAAAGCATTCAAAGTGCTTGGCTCTGAAGAACAAACATGCAGGTCCAGTCGAGATCTGAAATTAAGAAATAAGGTGCACAAATGAAACATACTAGTGCCACATAGTTTTATTTAAGCATGGTATTATAGAATATTCTGTCTTTTAAGAGATTGCATCATCATCACTGTCTTCTCTAATATAAAAAGAAAAAAAAAAAGGAATGGCAGATTTTGTTCCATTTTCCTTTTTTCATTGGGCCTTGAATTGATCAAGAGTGATATAAAAGCATAGCTTTGGCAGAAGGGGACTGAATTTTGCTTTATTAAATCAATATACATGGATACTGTGAAAGTACATCAATTTGAAAGAACTGACTTAAGGAATTCACTGAGGAATCCACAAAACTAATAATTATTGTCCTTGACTGGCAGGCAAAGTGTTAAACAAATACAAAGAAAATGGCAAAGAGAGGAATGAGGTATGCTGTTGTACAGAATTTCAAAGACACTTGAATTTTTGAATCCCAGATGTTGCCTTCCTTACTTGGCTCAAATGCTTTGCTTTATAGCTCTGATGAAGATATTGGAACTCACCTAAAAAGGTATTTAAATCCAACCATGACTAAGTAGAGCTTGTGCTGTTTCCAAAACAGATAGCCTTTTTCAGCTTTTTGTATTCTTAACTCTTGCTTTCTTCTTGACATCCTTTTGGTTTTATTTTTTACGAGCTTGGCTGTGGGCAGGAATGTACCGAAGCTCATGTCTGGAGGTGGGACTTTCAGCACTCAGGCCCAGAGCTGACACCATCAATCACTTGCCTTGGCACCATTCACTTACTGCTTCAGATTCACTCACCTTTTAGATTAAATCAGTGAAGAACAAGCAAATAAGTAATTAGTAACTACAAATTTGAAAAAAAAAATACATTAGCAAAGGATTTTGGTTGCAAAACAAAAGATGCATTGGATCAGTGAGCTGGTTTCAATTTCTACAGTAGTATTAAGAAAAAAAACAGGTGGAATAAAATCTGATAGCTTTTTTGACAGCTGTAACTACACATCTTTACAGTGAATAAAATTACTGTTCATTTAAATCTGAATTTCAGTTGAAATATTTATGAATACAAGCAACCTGGTATGGCAGAAGAACTTAACAGTAAATGATCAGGCATAGTTTGAGGCACTTTCAACAGGAAAGAAAAATTAGTATTTTACTTTACTGTCACTTTAAAATGCCTTTCCTTCTTGTGACAATCCTCTTTTTCTCTTTCACAAAGGCTTAGTAATTATGCACCCAAGGCAGCAGAAGGCTCTCCAACAGTTTTAAAAACTAGGGCACCTTACCATCTCTGTGACTGTCATTACAAAAATGGGGCATACATGAAATTGGGGCACCTGGTGACCTTACCAAAGATTTATATTGAAAATACTAATGTTAAAGGCAGATAGACAGTCTAAATGAAACATATTTAGAAAGGTAAAATTATTGCCACATCAGTGATGGTAGGAATGGAATTTGGAAAGTTAATGCACATATATTTGCATTCAGTCAATGTCAGCATACACACAAATTGGGTGCTTCCAGAAGCACATGGGCAGAAAGGCAACAGGCATTTGCAAATGGCCAAGCAGCAACTTCTGGGTTGGAAGAGCCAAAGCTGTGGCACCTGGGACAGCTGACAGCAGGGCAGCCTCTTCACCATTGGGACCGTAGTTTCTTGGTATGTCTCAGGGGCACGACTAGTTCACGGAGCTCTGTCCCCTGCCCCCATCACAACTCCCTGTTCAGTCTTTCTCTGGGTAGCCCCCTGAGCTTAATCATGTCACTTTTTGTGGGGACCTTCTGAGGACCATTCAATGACATGGGGGTTAACTAGAAACACATACACAGAGACCAGTTCACCAACAAGGTTTCACATCCCAGCTCCACAAGCAGCGGTTTTGGTGCAACCGGAGGAGCCACGGGCAGCCCCATTGGCCAGGGTCACTGCTGCAGTCTCCAGGCTGGGAACACTTGAGGGAACACACTGACCCTGTGCTAGAACTGGTCCTGAGTGGAGATGTCCTATGCAGGCTGGGGCATGTGCAAGGTGATGGGTCCATAACCTACCTGAGCTATGCCAGGGGATCTGTGTGAACAGGGGGCTAGGGATTCAGTGGAAAATCAAATATAGCTCCTTTAGAGGAGCTGCTTCAAAACAGTTTTAACCAGACTTTTCTCCAGTTGGTCAAGCAGATAGAGAATAGGCAAAGGGATCTGGGGGAATCTGCTTAAGTAAAGCTTATGCATACCTAATTTATTAGAAAACTGCACTATCATGGGAGTCCTCAGTAAATATGCAACTTGCATTCTTCCTGCAGTCCTATGCTCTTCACCAGACAGGAAGAGGATATTATTCATTCAACTACTCAAGTAAAGATATCTTGGTGGTGTGGAGAGGGCCAGTTTGGGGACAGAAAACGTTTTCAGCTTAAAGGTGTGACAAGACAGGGGAAAAGACTGTGGAAAAATATTCAGCAGCAGAACAAAGCGTCCAAAGCACTCCTATTAGCTTTAGGGAAGGGAAGATTTATATATTATCTATTTATCTGTTGATGCCACTGTAGCATTTCTGTTGTAGGAGTAAAGAGTTTTTATAACCTTATACAAAGATTATCCATGTTGTGTTACACCTGCATATGCCCCTGAAAAAGCTGAGCTGTAAACAGCACTGGCACCAGTCATCTTCCCAGAAAAGAATGTGCTTAATTATTAAAGCAGCTTGGGGTTCCCAGCTCCTCCTGGAGGCCTGAGGAGACTGGCTAGGTCTTGATTTGAAGACTCTTGTGGTCTCAATTCAGGTTTCCCCCAACAGGTTTTTCTCCTGACTCCAGGACAGGACAACCCTGTGTGGATGCATGTGGAAGAGAAGGAGAAGAGCAAGCCTGCCTGTCTGGATGTGTAGGGCAGCTGTAGAGATCACCACCCATTTTATTACACTTTTAGAACATGTGTGCATAGTAGTGCCAAAGCTGAGCATGGCTGCTGGTGCTATGGAGTAAAAGTAGAGCTCTTTCGGCATTTATATCTTCTCCAAGGTAAAAACAAAACTTACACAGAAGAAGAAAAGCAGATACTACTTTATTGAGCATTTTACAGTTTGGGGATCTTACTAAGAAACTGTAGTGTTCTTGATGTATGAGCTCAACTCCCACCTTTGCTCTGTCAGAAGATTTGGCGTCAACAATGAAGCTGGGATCTAGTGTTCACAACGTTAAGAAAAATTGCCTTTTCAAAGCCAAGTACAGAAATATGTCAGTCCTTCCAGCCTGATAACAGAGGGGTTTTATTGTTCATTTAATTTAAGGACAAGAGTATGGAACAAACCAGAGTGGCTTAAACCTGTATGTTTTCAAATACCACTGTAGCATGACATTTTTAATTAAAACACAGTGGCTGTGGTGGGACAATGCAACGGAGCATTAATCACTGCACCCTGTGAAAACAAAGTTCTGTTTCACAATTACTTATTAACTTTTGTTCAGCTAAGAAAACTATGCTGCAAGAGTACTAGTTCTCTGCTAGTTATCAGAGACAAAATCTGAAGTGCTATAGCTATTACTAACTTGGATTTTGAGATTGTCTGTTAATAAGGTCAATTTTCTGTTAGTGTTTATCAGTGTCTGCTGGCAGAGCTTAGCACCTGGAGTGAGGAGCAGTGAATACTAACTCAGGAACTACTTACATCTGTTCATACCTTGACTTTGACAGTATTCATTTTAGAGGATGGAAACAGCCTCTTTCTCCCCCCCTCTTTTTGCAGTCAGTTACTGCATTTGCAATATCCATGTTAATTTAGATCTCCGAAGGAGAATCAATTTTGTATGTTTGACATGAGAATATTTATCTTATTGCCTTTTGTCTGACCCCTCTTTTTTTAGTTCTTATTTAAATTCACACACAGTCTTTATCACAAAGGTTATCCTAACGTTCATCTTTTGTATTTGTCACTGGAACAACTTGTTCTTGTCTATTGTATGAATATAGCACTCAGATCTCCTTGAAGGTCTCCTTCTACACTATATTCCTTAACAAGAGGAAAGAATGATTTTAGCAGTGTCAGTTTAAAAAAAATAATTAAACAAAAAAATAAAAACAGAACAAACCCTTATTATTCAACAGACATGAGGTCACAGCCAGGAACAGCTTAAGAAAGTGACTGAACCAAACTTGCTAAATCTGCAGAGGGTTATGATGAATAAAACTTATGGAAGCCTGGTATAGTCTCCATAAATGATGGCTAGGGCAATGGAGAAGATAGCACCATAAAGGACATGTTGCCCTATGCTAATGACAGTTGATGATAACAAATTTTCAAGTGACAGATCTGTTGAGGTTGTAGATGAGGAGGAACTTAGCTCTACTTAATGGATTTAAATGCAATAATTCAAAACCTATATATGAATCTTTATTAAACCTTAGAATTATGTGTAAGGAGAAATACTACCTTCATAAAAGTCATACATTGCTGAAACTGGCCAACGGTCTCATTTTGTAATAAAGGGTAGAAGACATCTTCACAGATACCTAAAAATACTTAGTTTTTTTTTCTACTCAGTAAATACAGATAATTGTTAAGTGATGAATGGAAAAGTATAAGTAGAGATGGTCATTTCCACGCTCCTACCTTTACTGTTAAGATGCTCAAGTACGCAAGTAATTCATTTAATTGTTCACAAATCCGTATCAAGTCACCTTGAAGCCTGTAAAATACATGTCCGAGGAAAGTAGGGGAACCTGCCCTCCGGAGGTAACTATTTTTCTCCACTGACTGTAGGGGGAGCCTAGAAACTAACTTTGACTTGATGCCTAACATGCTTAGAAAGACGGAGCTGCAACCCCTCTTGCTTGGGTGTACAGCCACGCACCCTGCAAAGAGGAGCTGGTCGCAGTCTCAAATGGCAGAGAATAACTGCAACTTTGTCTGTCTTTTCTTCCTTCCTGTCTCTTGAGTAGTTTTACTCAGCAAATGTTCATCTTCAAATTCTTTTTTACTGCCATTCCACAACCAGTTTGTTCCAGCCATCTCCTAAATGTTTTACTGCTTAGTAAAGATTTTCTAAACAAGAAAAAACGCAAAGCTACACGAAGCTCATAGAGGGGTGCATGCCTGCTGTTACAAGTAGGTAAAGAAGTTTGTAATACAAACATAAGATTTCTGCTCCACTTCCACTCTCCAAAAAAATAAACAAAAAAAAAAAAAAACCCTGCCATTTTTATTTTTAGTGTGTACTAAATTTTCCTTGATTATCACGCATTTTGCATTATCATTTTCTATTTAAAAATATACCTGTGACCTGACTGCAAAATATCATGCAAATACAAAAATGTAATAGCAGATGTTAGTCTCGCAGATGTGCTGATCAAAACACACAGAAAATGGGAAGATTTATCTTGCTTGCTGTGCACTTGACAGTTGCTTAAAAGAAAAAAAAAAAAGCAAAGTTTTAATCTGTATTGGAACAATTTAGCGGACTACATTGTTTGATGTATTTTACCGCTTAAAATTGATTCTTACTCTTCTGACAACTCACTGTTTGGATCTAACATGGGAGAAGAATGGAACTAGGCAACACTGATTAACAGATCGTATCTTTTCTAGTCCACAAGCCTCCTCAAGGCCATTATTATGAGCCACTATTTCAGAAAGTGAAAGATGATCACCCAAGGTGCCCATGCAGAACGATACTTTCAGTGATGAAGGACAGAGTGGAATTGATTCATTCTCATTAATTCAAAGTTTCTTCCACTCCAGAATGGAAATAAAGCTTCTAGAATCTCCCTGTAACTTTTACAATTATTTGGGGGCTGATAAGAGACACTTCATTTTGAGACGTGAAAACAAAATATTTCCATTTGTCACCAGGTCCAAGGAGCAAAAACACCTCTGGCTTTTACCTAGGACCTGCCTGTTTATTGCTCAACCCTGACTCCTCTCCTCAATAAGGTTCCTACTGTGGGCTCCTTTTGGTCTCACAGCAACTCTTCCAGCAGCTGCAGTGCAGCCTGATGTCTTCTGCAGCCAGGGCACAAGTCAGGTCTGCAATAACTTTTAAAAAGAAGGTATTAGTTATTAAGAGTCCGTTCAGCTTTAAATGGAGAAAACAAAATATGCACACACGTCCAGGATGGCAGCATTATTCACTTCTCTGGCTCACCACCCCCAGAATTCATTCATTCCTTGCACCATCCTTCCCAGTAAAGAATGCGGAGACCTCGGTCCTTGGTTTGAAACTCTAGTCACAGCCTTTGCACGTGCTCTGTCCCCCTTGGCTGCCAGTTGTTAAAAAGTTAACGTCCAGTTGTTGACTGCCGTTGTTATCTCCAAGAGAGCACCATTTGCTGTCAGTCTCCTGGCAGGCACGTCTAGATGGGTACGAACGCACTCCAGTCAGCATGCCAACTTTCACTTTCTGGCCCAGAGAAGACATGAATCACATCTAATGCTGATACACTAACATATGACAAATATGCTGTATGCACTACTCCGTTCTTTCCAATCAGCATACATTTAGCAATAGTGTTATTTTAATACAAAGTAAAAAGAAAAACTTCTTCAAAAAGTGTTTCTTTAAAATCTAATATTTTACTAGACCTGACTTTTCAGCAAAATACGTCAGATTTTTATCATTTGGCCTCTTAAAAAATAAAAACCAAAACCCCACCAAACCACCAAATAAACCAACAGTCTCTGAAAATTTCAGACCAGATCCCTCCCTTGTTCCCTCGTGCAAGTGGATGGAAAGGGCTACATTCTGTTCCTGACATCTTCTCAGAGGGAGCTGTGTGTATGCCCATGGCACATCTGGTTGCATAGTGGGTGAGGGGGGACAGGGAAGGACCATGTGGTTCCACATATATTGAGAAGGGATCACTAGATCACAGCTCCCCTAAAAGCTACTAGGCACTTGCCCACTGACTATTCCAACAAACGCAGGGATGCTGAAGTAGAAACATAATTCTATTATTGATATTATGAGAGTGGCAACAAAAAGTATTACTGACTCCAAACATCTAGGCTTGACCTTTTCCAGAAAATTACCTGCAAAACATTTGACTGAAGAAACTTTAATATGAGCAGGTATCCAGTTGTAGGCATCCACTACCCCCAGCAATATTATCAGGTAGTTCATAGGACCATGCCTATAGAATCACACCCAGAACCTCCTTGGTCTTGTCCTTCTCCATCCCAGTCTTAACCCTAGAAAAAGTCAGCTATCCATCCCAGCCTTCATAATTGCAGGTAAAAGAAATCCACTTGGTTTCAGCCATAGTTACAGCAATTCTTTGCAAGGTATTTGCTCTGGGATCTTGTCTCTGATGTTATTTTATACCCTGAGATTTGGCACAGTGTGCTTCTTGGTGCATTCAGGCAGGATAATATAGTACAAGCCAAGGTAAGGAAGTCAGACAACACTCTCATTTTACAGAGGTACATACTGGAAAGAGGAAAACAACAGTTCGGAGGTAAGCAAATCTGTGTAGTGCTGAGGAATCAACCATACTATGACTAAATCATAGCTCTAATATTAGGTATATTTATTTTCAAAGTGATTCAAATAGGTACCTCAGTCTTTTTGCATGCACAGTTGGAGACCTTGAACGAATTTTGTTTCTTAGACCTCATCACTCTAAACTGCTGTCTTTCCAGGGCAGTACACAAAGTCACCAGTCACCTTTCAAAGGTTTGACAGGTGTGTCTTATCACATCAGTTAAACCCATGCAAGAAAACCCTTGGCTAGGAAACCTGCAACCAAGCGCAGTAGCAACACAGCAGTTAACTCCTTCCCTGCCTCTCTGGCCTCATGTTCACCTCTAACAATCAGCCCAGTAATACACCGGTTAAGCATAGAATATTATTTATAAGAGCCAAAATACAAAAAAAGGGAGCACTGAAAACCAACCACCAGAAGATTGTGCTGGCATTTTTTTCTTCGGAGCTGATTCTCATCTGGAAGATTGCTCAGTCACCCTCACCTTACAAGCACTGCAGCGTTGCATAATGAAAAGCTGGCTGTAGGGTGACTGGTGTCAGTCACTGAAGTGTTCCCCGCCTGTGCTCTGCTCCACTCTTTCTGTGCATCAGAGAAAACAAGGCTGTATATGCTTTATAAGGAGTATCGTTCACCTTTTTAAAGGAAAAATAACAGTCTCATCCTTCTAATTGCTTACCCTGTGTAAGTAAGGAACATCCTTCAGTCTCTGCTGCAGTTTGTAACATGGCTGAGCTTGGGTCAGCCTTTCCAGGGTCAGGGAGAGCACCTACAGGGTGTTTTGCAGACAGACTTGACCATCTCCTGCCCAAGCCGACACAACACAACGTTGGGAAGCCCAGCAGCCGGCGATGGGTAACCGGGGTGGCGTGGTCCTGCCAACACTGTGCAGGGACCAGTCACAATGAGGGGAACACCATCTTGAGCCCACTGTAGCAGCTTTTGTGATATACATGTCTATATTCTAGGACTATGACCACAAAATGTAAGTTTTCATGGAAAAAAAAAACCAAACAGGTACATACAGCATAGCAACTAGTGTGGGGTGGATAAGCCATTTGGGTCTAAGGGAGCATAGGGCTCTACAAGAATGTTATCTACACTGTAGATGTAAATTTATGTCAAACAGCCCTGCCCTCTGCACCTGTATCATTCAAACTAGCCATTAAGAAGCCCTGAATTTCATCCATAACTGGGTTAGAAGCCAGCCTCATGTGAAAGGAGGCTTAGATTCAGAAGCCAGGAGCTTGCAAAAATAATTTATTATTTTTAAGCATCATGATCATTGTAGCTCTTCCCTTTGGGGCATCTGTGAGGGAGTTAATTTGTAATGGATAACTTTCTAGTCCTTTTGGGAAATGGAGATGCCATATGTCAGAGCTAGTTTTCTGATAAGTTGCTGCTTTGGCTGATTTTTTTCAAAATTTCTGTTTCCCATTTGCTTTTGGTGTGATGAACTGAAAAATCTTTAATCTGCATTCAGGAACTAGACCCTATATCCCTGTTTAATGAGGATCAGCTTTTATTTTTCTTGGTCCTCCATTTTGTGATTCTTAGTTGTGAATATTTCTCTTCTCCTCTATAACATCAAAACAGGACAGCTGTACAGATATATCTGCTTTTAGTGATGCAATCTGGCTTCAGATATGGAAAATACTACATGAACTTTCCCTCCCCAGATGATCCTGGAATTTTTGCTTTAGGTTGTGAACAGCTTCACTGTGTTGTTTCTTCACCTGCTCCCTTTTTCCCTTTTCCCCCTTTCTCCACTATTGATAGTGCAGGAGGTTTTACCTAACAGACATGCAAGCAAGCGTTTACTGTTATGTTTCTCAGGACTACCAGTGACACCAGTAGTTCTTGAGCATGTGTTTAAGTACACTACTGATTTTTTTAAAGTTGGTAAAATAGGTACTACAGACCAAATTTTCTCCATTTCTTAGTTTTACCAAGCAATCTGGTCTCTTCTTCATTCTGTCAAACGAAATGTGGTGTATCACCAGAGATGGAATCTGCCTGCAAGCAAAAATAACGATGAAAGTTACCGTGCTGCCCCAGAGCATCAAGGGAAATATTCAGTCCAAAGCATTTGGGCTTAGTAGTGTAAAAATTAAAAGAACAATAAGACAAAATCTGCTTAAATGTCAGGAATAATATGGTTCAGACTGTGCTTTGTCATGTTGCATCAGTTCCTGTGGCATTATGCAATGCTACATCACCTTTCTTAACTTAATTCTGCACACATCCTAACATGATATCTCATATTTTAATCAGAAGTTGAGAACAATATTTTAGCTCCCATTTTCTCCTAAAAAGAATTAATTCCAACATGAGCTGGAAGAAAATGAGTAGGCAAAATATTCTGGCTAATTCCAGAGATTGCAATTTTTTTTTTCAATTTGATTAATACTTTCAGGTACAAATTTCTCATCTCTATCAGGGTGGAATAAGTGGAATTTCAGCATAAGACATAGAAGAGCCAGGGACTGAACACTGTGTGGTACTGATGGGAGGCAGCTGGCCATGCCACCTCTGATCTGGTATGATTTGAAGGATATAGCAAGGGGATCTTTTTAATCATTTTGAGTTTGGAGGAAAGGAAATTTCTTTCTCTATGTGTTGAAAATGTAGGTTCTATTTTTACTACTTAAGTATTCAGTCCCACACTTTTCATTACTCTCTATCCATAAAGAAAAATCATCTTCAAATTTTCTGGGGTCTTTTTTTCTTTTTTTCTTATTTTTTTTTTTTCTTTAAATGGATGAATTGCTACTTAAAATTTTCAGGGCACAAGAACCATAATTCCCTGATCTAGCAGAACAGTTGGACCTTCCTGAAACCTGGGGAATTTCACTTTAGGTAGATGTGCTGCTGAATTTTCTTTCTATACTGAGAATCTTTTGACAGTACCAGTCCCCAGCTGCAACAGTAAATATACTGAGCTTTGAAGATGACTAAATTAGGTACAAAAGCCACAGGGGATTTCCTATTACCTCCATAAATGTAAGTATCTCCTGCTGATTAAATGTCCTATAAACATTCTTAGACAGTTACTCATGCAGGTTGATTGTACAGTAGGACTAAAGAAAAACACCTATTTAACTGAATAAGATATTCTGGAAACATTTTTAAAGTAGTAAGCTGACTATAACAACTACCACAATTGTAACACTGAGAGGAAAAGAACAGCTGGATGCTGTTGGAGGGGTTGTGCATCTGTCCTCTTCATGCATCCCTCATCCAACGGTACTGTAGCTTAAGTTACCTGGATCCTTTCCCCACTCCCACCAGATATTTGTACCTAGATAATAGGATAAAATAGCATATTATTTCGTTACTGAATAACTTAAATGAATGGGAGAAATGCAGTAAAATACTCCATCTTAAGTATATAGAAATAGGTACATTTGAATGGATATGTGTAAAAAAGGGGGCATATAATTGTATGTGAAATTACCTTTACATTTTATTTTACCATCAAATTTTCATCATAAAAATTAGGATAGAATTAATTGTCACATAAATGTACTTATAGTTCTGTGGTGGGTTGACCCTGGCTGGGGGCCAGGTGCCCACCAGAGCTGCTCTATCACTCCCCTCATTCACTAGACAGGGGAGAAAAAGTGTAACGAAAAGCTTTGTGGGTCGAGATAAGGACAGGGAGGGATCACTCACTTATTATCATCACAACCAAAACAGACTGAACTTAGAGAGAGGAAATTCATCTAATTTATTACCAAGCAAAACAAAGTAGGGGAATGAGAAATAAAACCAAATCTTAAAACACCTCCCCCCACCCCTCCCACCTTCCTGGGCTTAACTTCACTCTCGGTTTCAACCTCCTCCCCCCTCAGCAGCACAGGGGGACGGGGAATGGGGGTTGTGGTCAGTTCATCACATGGTGTCTCTGGCGCTTCTTCATTCTCAGGGGGAGGACTCCTCACACTCTGCCCCTGCTCCGGTGTGGAGTCCCTCTCACAGGAGACAGTCCTTCACTAACTTCTCCAAGGTAAGTCCTTCCCACGGGCTGCAGTCCACGAACTGCTCCAGTGTGGGTCTCTCCCATGGGGTGCAGACCTTCAGGACCAGAATGCTCCAGCGTGGGTCCCGCCACCGGGGTCACAACTCCTGCCAGCAAACCTGCTCTAGTGTGGGCTCCTCTCTCCATGGGGCCACAGGTCCTGCCAGGAGCTTGCTCCAGTGCGGGCTTCCCACAGGACCACAGCCTCCTTCAGGTGCCTCCACCTGCTCCAGTGTGGAGTCCTCCCCAGGCTGCAGGTGAATCTCTACAGCCCCTCATCCTTCCTCCATGGGCTGCAGGGGGACAACCTGTCTCACCGTGGTCTTCTCCACAGGCTGCAGGGGGATCTCTGCTCCGGTGCCTGGAGCACCTCCTCACCCTCCTTCTGCACTGACCTGGGTGTCTGCAGAGTTTCTCACATCTTCTCGCTCCTCTCTCCAGTTGCAAAAGCTCGCCCCAAGTTGTTTTTTTTCCCCTCTTAAATATGTTATCACAATGGTGCTGATGGGCTCGGCCTTGGCCAGCAGTGGGTCCATCTTGGAGCCGGCTGGCATTGGCTCTATCAGACACAGGGGAAGCTTCCAGCAGCTGCTCACAGAAGCCACCCCTGTATTGCCACCACTACCAAAACCTTGCATGCAAGCCCAATACAAGTTCTAATGGAAAAATTTCTGTTTCTCTTCAGTTTTAAGTTCCTGTAGTGGGATATCTAGATGGTCTCTTTTAGTTATGCAAAAATAACCAAACATTTACAACACTTTTGAAAATGAGGCCTGCAGTGAATATTTTATGCAGAACACATTATTTCTGCTTCTAATTTTTTTTGAGGTTTGGGGTGGGGGTGGTATTTTGTGTTTAACTTTTTTTACAGTTCAGGAATTCCCTGCACAGGGAAATGACACTTTTGAGGAGTATAGATGATGATGTAATGATATTAAAGTGAATTTAAGAGTTTAATGTTAAATTTTTGGTAGAAAAGAAATACTGGTGGGGGGGAGAGGGGGCAGGAAGGTGTCAATCAAACAGCTATGAGCTATTTCCCCCAGGAGTGGAGTACAAAGTTCCACTTGACAATATTCCCAAGTTCTCTTCCACTGATGTGTCTCCACCATCCTGCGTCTTCCACTGATGTGTCCCCACCATCCCGCGGAGAGCATGCCAGGGACAGACGGACAAATATTCCCTCATCTTAGGACTATTCTACTCCTTCTGCTGAGCCCACAGGAACCAGAAGTCAGCCCTGCTAAGCAGAAGGAGATACTCCTCCCCTGCCTCCTCCTGGCAGGAATCTTGAGATTGATCTCAAATAGAGGTAACTTTTTGAGGAAGTTCATATGATTTCTGAGTCGTCTTCAAGTTTCCACCCTGGGACAGTAAAGAGTGGGATGGTGCAGCTCGCACTGAATTTGGCTGCTCTTTCTCATTCAGTCACCATTTTCTCCTTGTCCTCAAGTTAGACCCAGGGTGCCATCCTGCTAGACTTTAGCTAAATGTTTGTACAGACCAAGGCACTTTGTTCTTTTATGATTCATGAAGATGTACTGGCCCATTAGCATCAGCAAGGATAAAATCCACTTTTCCTTTCATTTAAATAAATCTCTTGCAACTGTATGACCGCATCAGTCTGACAGTCTTAACGCTGATGTACCTTTCATTAAGTACATACAAAATCAAAGTCAAAGGACAAAACATACAGTAAACAGGAAACTCTATAATTCTTCTAGCTGCAGAACAGAAAATGAAATAGACCGAGATTACACAAGGTGTTGACATATTTAGATTTCTGTAAGGCATCTGAAATGTTATAATGCACTAAATCATTTAGGAGGCTGAATGATATGAAAGAAACATGCCTTTCATTAGAAGGTTGATTGGTATGTCTCTACCTATAATCATAAGGAGTAAATCACTTTAAAAGGACGTTTTTTAAAATAAGATCCTTCTAGCTTTTGGAAGACAACATAAAAGCAAATTTCTTATATTATTATACACCTTTCTGATATTCAAAGACTGAGAAAATTTGAACTATAATGAGAACATGGTTTGGGGGTATTCTAATTTGCTCAGTAAAGTGGAAATTTCAGCACCAACTGAAGTGCACAACCAAAGCCAAGAAAAAGAATAAGACTGTAGGACAAGCAGGATAACAGCTGCTAGCCTAGGAAGAAATGACTCTGGAAAAAAACAGATAGATATTTAGATGAATATAATTTCTCATGCAATGTTATCATCAAGAGATTAACATGATAGAGTGGATGTATGCATTAACAGGAGAACTGTGTGTAGGGACACTGTGGGTAAAACTCAGCTGCCTGAACAGGTGTCTAGTGCCATATGAAGTGCTCAGTACCCAAAACACCCAAGCACGTCGCACAGATATGACAAAGGACCTACCAAATATGAAGATGCATTTAGAGTGGCAGCTGGGAACTAGACAAGATACACTTGTGCATCTAAATTTTCACTAGCCATCTACACTTAAGCAAACAAACCCTACCTCTATTACTACTGTATTGTAGTACCAGTGTAACTACTACCAGGACATGGTATTATGTTCTACTTTCAACAGCTCAAGAGAGAGTGCAAAGACAATTCAGATGAATTGATGAGAACGATGCAATGAGTGAGGAGATACATCTTACCATGATAGCTACAGGAAACTCAGCAAATTTTTGGGACACTTAAAGAAAAAAACAATTGACCATAGATTTGAGTTTCTAGAGGGGAAATTCAAGTCTGAGCAAACACAGTTTTTCAATCTAAAACATGAAATTCTTCAAACTGCAAGTCAAAGTTAGATACATTCTTAGCAAAAAAAAATGAGATGGGAATTTCCACACAGATGTCAAGGGTTATAGCCTAGGAGGAACAAAAGAGTCTTGTTTGTTTGTTTTCACTTGTTACTGTAAAATGGCAATTACATTTGAATATTTCTCCAAAAGAGCAGCTGTAGTTCAAACAAAAATTAATTTTTGGTCTTCGTAATGAATATGGACTTTTACTTTTTTTTTAACCTGAGTTCATGAACTTGCTTCATTATGTATTAAAATTGCCTGAAGAGCAAATTATAGACCTGGGTTCATGTTGACAGTGACCCTGAGAGGCTGGAGAAATGGGTCAACCAGAATGTCATGATGTTCAACAAAGGATATAGCAAAGACCTTCACCTGGAGAGGACTAACCTCATGTACCAGCCCAGGCTGTGGACACACCACCTGGAAAGAAGCTTTACAGAAAAGGCCCTGAGGGTCCTGGTGGGAAACAAGTCAACCTGAGCCAGAAATGCACCCTTGAGGTAAAGAAGGCCAACAGTCTGCTGGCCTGTATTAGAAGGAATGTTGCCAGGAGTTTGAGGAAGGTGATCCTTACCCTCTGTTCAGCACTGGTGAGACACATCTGGAGTGCTGGGCCCAATTCTGAGCTCTCCAGTACAGGAGAGACATGGACATACTGGAGTGAGTAGAGTGAGGGACCACAAAGGTAATTAAGGGATTGGAGTATCTCTGATGTGAGGAGGGGCTGGGAGAGCTGGGACTGCCTGGAGAGGAGAAGACTTAGAGGGATCTTATCCATGTGTAAAAATACCTGATGGGACGAGTAAAGATGGAGCCAGGCTCTTTTCAGTGATGCCCAGTGAGAGAAAAGAAGGCAATGGGCACAAACTGAAACACAAGACGTTCTATTTAAAGATAAACCTGCCCCCCAAACTCTTATTTACTGTGAGGGTGGTCAAACACTGGAAGAGATTTCCAGAGAGGTTGTGGAGTCTGCATCCTTGGAGATATTCAAAACCCACCTGGCCACAGCCCTGAACAACCTGTTCTAGCTGACCCCCTTTGAGCAAGGACTAGGACTGGATGCCTTCCTGCCTTGACCACCTTGTGGTCATATTTTTTGAAGGCGAGATTCAACTGCACTGCACATAAAAAAAATGTTATTAAAAAGAATGTTCTGTCCTGAAGTGCAACGAATTTGGATTTTAGCATGGCTTATGCATTACAGGAGAGGGAAGGGAGGAAGCAAGGGAAGGAAGGAGGGAGAGAGGGAGGTCTGTTTTGGAAGAAAATACAGCATTTGTCAAATACAAATTATTTGATTTATGGTATTCACAAAATCCAGCAGTGGCTTTAAAACTTTACATGAAAAACCTTACATATCTTGCATTCTTCAGGCGATCCCTTTGATAACTAATCTGCCAATAAATGAGAAATCGGGTTTTGGATATAAAGCCACATGACACTCATTCTTTCACAGAAGAATGCACTGCTGCTTGAAATTGGTTTAAATTAACCCTAAAGGAGACATTGAAAACATACAAATGAGATCAGAGAGTAACCAAATGCATAAGCATGTTGCTAAAACTCCTTTCAGAGAAATACATTGTTTGGAGAATTGTTTGAAAAAGAGAATGTATGCAAATGAAGGTGGGGGAAGACACAACAGAGCTTTTCTTATCATTTGGAATACTGCTAGCACTTTTGACCTTTCTCTCATCATTGAACTTTCAAAAGATGAAAGGAAAGAACCAGTCCTTGGACAACTCCAACCAAGTAGAAGCATTTTAGAGGGGAGAAGCTATTTGTGGACAATCCTTTTTACAGACAGATTGAATTATTCTTAGCACAGAGCTAGATTTATGGTTTACATAAACGGCGATTCATTGTTCTTGTGATTTGCAGTTCTGCATGGCTGAATTAAATACTGTTTAGCAGCCAGTCATTGTGAAACTACTTTGCACTACACACAGGTGAATTAAAGGTGAACTTAACTTACGTGTGGCAAGAAGAAAGGTGGATGACATACTTGATCCACTGGCTTCTTGAGCAATTTACAGAAAATAAATGCAGGAATGAATATAATAGGCTAGCAGGAAGGAAAAATGTGCTAGAAACCAGCCTGTCCACCTCAGGTATCTAACTTGCACCTAGCATTTTGCAGTCTGGTGATGCAGTCTCTTCCAGTCCTTTCTTACCTGCACGTGAAGAGGTGACTGTAGGCATCCAGAGGTGTAGCTGGGCTGACTTACTTAGGTGCCTGGACTGAGGATGTGAGGCCTTCAGAGGTGCTGCTTTCTCCCTTGCACCTAGGGAAGTGAAGCACTTCAGAAGGCTACTTCCCTCTGAGCCCGTTTTCTGTCCCTGTTATTTGCCTGAGCAACATACCATGGATCCCACCGGTTTTAGTCTTGTTTTATCACCATGGAGCAGATCCCATATTTAAAGTCCCATCCTGCCTGACTTACTAAAGAGCTTTCTAACTTTTTTTAAGTTCCCAGCTCCTTTACACAGTGGTCAGTATTGCCATCCTTGCATACTGAGAACTGGACTCAAACAGCCAAATGTTTTTCCATTACTACTAGCAGTATTGGTCTCATACTACTCACTTAAGACAAATGTTAATTAACTGTTTGGAGGTCAAAAAACCAAACATTGGTATTTCCTGTTAGAAGTCATTTGCTATGCAACAGAAATGTATGCACATTTTGCCTGGACACAGCTGTTTAATTTAAAATTAACTATCTGCTCAGTCAGGAGGAAGATACTGTCATTGGTACTTTTAGAGTAAGGGAGGGAGAACATAAAATCACCGAGATGTTTCACATGTCGGGAGGGGAAGAAAACTCCATTATGAATATAGCATAGTAATCAACCCAGCTGTCCTTTCCCCATCAGCTCAAATTAGGGATGCTCAAATGGTTTGGATAAAATAAAAATAAATATGAACAAATTTTTCATTATATTTCAGATCAACTAATTCAGAAATTAAAAAAGTATGAAGAGTCTTGATTTAGATTGCTTTTTTAGGTATGTGAATTTTCTTCAGGTTGTATAATTCTGTGGGAGGTATATTTTTAGACCTTTATGCTGTGGAGAGCCCTCACTCAGATGAGATTGAATCCACAAATACATAAGTACTTATCAGATTATTCTAAGGTTTACCCTTTTTATTGTGAAAGCTGTAGGAGGAGAAGTTGAAGTTAAGAGAGGGAAATCTGAAAAAAAAACCACATGGTTTTTGGAGACAGGTTCATATATTTGGTGACTGTTTTTTACTTCTGTGATAATTTTGCCAACCCCTGGAATAATAGGAAAAGATGTACTCTGACACAGAGTTTGCTGCTGCCCTTCCTCTCTGCCTCTGGCAGAAAGTCTTGGGTTCATTGATATGCGATTGTCAACTTTGTGCAATTTCAGGGAAGGGATATCTATGAAAAGATTTCCAACTTGAAAAGGGAGTAAAAGGTGTCAAAGGTGTTAAATTGAGTGCATGGGGTTCATTATTTCAGTAATATACTATATGGAATATAAACTGAAGCTGTGGGTAAAGTTGATGCATACACATGGTCTTCACGTACCATAGTCTCTCATAAAATGCCCTTTTTAATATAAGGTAATATTGGTTGTCACTGTAGTTATATAGTGGTACCATTTTGGTTTAGAAGATGACTGAAACCCCGTTATTTTTAAATGTATTTGATGTTTGCACTCAGCAATTAAGGTGACAAATGATTCCACAACAAACGTGATACCTCTAAGAGTTAAAAATATTGGATTTATTGTTAGGCTGTTGTCTCTTATTTTTTACTCCTCTGAAACAAGGAACTGACATGCTGTAGAGGGTTGATGTTAACCCTGGCCAGCAAGTAAGCACCAACCAGCCACTCGCTCACTCTCCCCCATAGGGACTGGGGAGAGAATCAGAAGAGCAAAAGCAAAAAGCCCTTGAGGTCTGAGATAAAGACAATTTAATAAGTGAAGCAAAGAGAAAAACACCCACAAACAAATGACGCAAAGGCCATCACTCAACACCTCCCACTAGCAGACCAATACCCAGCCAGTCTCTGAGCAGCAGTTACCTTGGAAAACACCCCACCCCTCCCCAGCTTTTACTGCTGAGCATAGTGCCATATGGTATGGGATATCCTTTTGGACAGTTGGGGTCAGTTGTCCTGTCCATGTCCCCTCCCAACCTCTTGCCCATCCCCAGCCTATTCGCTGTGGGGGCAGAGTGAGAAACAGAGACAGCCTTGATGCTGTGCGAGCACTGCTCAGCAATAGCTAAAACACTGGTGGGTTATCAACACTGTTTTGGTCACAAATCCAAAACAGCACTCTATGGGCTGTCAAGAAGAAAGTTAACTCCATCCCAGCCAGACCCAGTGCACTTGTAAAAATTAATACCTGAGTCATATCCTGCTTTCTTTAGGTTTTCAGCCACTGCTGCCCTTTCACATGTTAAAACCTGCAAACCGAGTATAAAGTCAGACTGCAGTGTAGAGTAAAATTTGTTTTGAGTGTTTGATTGCCTCCACTTGTATCGATTAGCGAAGCTGTTATGCTACTTGCTATTTACCAAGACTCTACTTTCTTGTCCACTGTATGGTCTAGTGGTGTTGTATGTATTTGTCTAATAATGGAAAATTAATTTCATGTTCTCTCTTCCATTCCAGTTGTCAGGCACATCACATAAGTTACAACTGCAGCAGCTAGAAACTGCACCTCTTCTGCAAAGAGGCTAAGGATTATGTAGGTACCCTCTAATTTTTAAGGTTATGTGTATGCCAGAACTTACAAGATAAATTGCAGCTCATGGAGACTTTTGAACTTGCTAGCTTGGGTCTTGACAACAGTGAAGCCAAGATAACAAGAGGCTAAGGACAGACTATGGGACCCATCAAGATCCCAAAGTAGATATTTACGCAGGCTGTATCAAACTATCTCAGGTATCTCTACAAGTCAAAAAGTTTCAGTGTAGTAGTTCCTTTGTACCGTACAGAAGAAAAAAGCTTGCATAGTTGATGCCCTGTTGATGCTATTCTGCCTGGGAGGCTGTACTGGAGGGCGGATGTAACAAAGAAATAAATTCTATGTAACTGGAAAAAAAATTAAATTCTTATCTAAGGTATATAGATAATATAGCCATTTGTAGCAAATGAGGGAAATAGTTGCGTACACTGCAAGTTCCACAGTACTTTATTTTTCTTAAGGAGACAGATTTGCTTGAAAGAAAGATCAAATCTTATTCACTGAATATTCAAAGGATACTGTTTGCACACATAATGAAAAAAAAAAAAAAAAGCCCTCCATTATGATCAGGCTCTTTAGTTTTGCTTCATGCTCTACAGAAAAGTATCTGAACATTCATCTAAATGTTGACACGCAGTTTCTTTGGAGACGCAAGAAGCAATCTGTATACACACAATGCTAAATGTTTGCTGTATATGGATTACTTAATGAGGGCTGTTTAAGATTTGTAAAGCTTAAAGGCCAACCAAAACATACCTTTGTAAGGCATTTATGCAGCTGTCCTAGCCACTGTTGCTGAAATTGTTGTGAAACTCAGGGGAGAAAATTAGAGCAGGTATGAACCTGCAGTCCACCCCAGCACTCTTTGCCTTTCCTCCGCTCGTCTCCAGGGCCATCCAAGCCAGCGCAGGGATACCAGCTGCCAGAGCCTCTTGTTTACCCCTTGTGCAGACAGAGCCAATGGAAAAAAAAATCTTCTGCCTTCCACTGCAGCAAGAAAATGTGTGTGTGCGTGCCTGGGGTTGGCAGGGTGACTTCTTTGAGCTGCCTGTTTTGTCATTCAGCAGCGAAGCGAGTAAGGGCAAGGACACAAAAAGCTTGGGTTGCCAGGCTGCCTTGGCCAAACTCCCATTCGGAGCAGCAGCAGGAGGGGGTCTCTGAGGATGAGGCTTTGCAGCTCACATGCTAGGAAAGGGGATGTGGACCACTGACTCCTCTCCTGAATTTCTCTTTAGTTTTGGTGGCATGCAATGCCAACAGTAAGAAAATGTACCCCTTAGATACTGTCCTCAAGACTTTGCATGTCGAATCACTAAAATCTGGACTGTTTTAATGATGCATATACACTGTCAACAATTTACATATTGTACTGTAAATATCCAGTGTTAGGAGAGGTTTTCCTCTCTAGCCAATGAGAAAAAGGCTTCTTCAAAACTTTCCCTCAACTATTGTAGTTTGATGGCCTGAATTTCCATACAACTGCTCCTTGTAGCTAAGAAGGGATGGTGGCTTAGATGCCTAGAATAGGGATCTGAGTACCCCTTCTAGCTAAAAAAAAAAAATCAAGAGAAAGGATCTATGTGGCTTCCATGGCTATTCAGTGAAGAGCCATTCAGTGTTTTGCAACCATTTCCCAGCTGTGACCCTGGACTTCAACGTTCAAGAAATTTTCTGTAAGTGCTCAGCACTAAAGCAAAACTGAAAAGAAAACTCCTATTTCACATTTTAATAACTTGCAACACAAAACAAGTTTTCCTAACACTCATTAGTTTCATGTGCAATTAAAAACATCCCACTATTTTTATTGGTATAAAATAGAGCAGAGAACATGCAGACATATTCTAAAAATTCTAGAATAAAGCATCTGTCTCAGAGATCATCTACTTCTTTAATATATCATTAAAATCCACTATTCACTAGTCTTTGCTTAGATCATTTCATGTGAACAGCTTCAAACCTTTCTTTAATCCCAGCCATCTTCAGCAGCTTGCCGTATTGCTCTTTGCATTGTTCTAGTAAAATCCATTTCACATACACAGAAAAAAAGGGGCTTTACCCTGTAGAATTATTTTGATTTTTATTGAACCAATTTAAATTTTGGGTTTTGTCATTTGAATTAAGGAAATATTCCCGACCCCCAAAACCAGACATATTCTATCTTTTGGAAACTGCAGAAGGCTGCACATGAACACTTTCAGTGGGGACTCTTATCAAGGCATCGGGATGCGATGAAATGTGAGATTAACCTTTTTGAGATCCGTACGCTCGTTGCTAGGGCTCGCAGCACAACAGATCCTTTCTTATTGTTGTGCTCTGTTGCTGTTACCAGAGTATAAATATGAAAGAAATATTGTTAATTCTGCAGTATGTTGTTGTGGGATTCAAAATATCCCAGAAGAATTTAAAACCAGCACGAATGAGGCTACTCTAGAGGCAACAGGGACTTTGTACTGAAGTACATTAATCTCTCCAGCACAACGGAAGCTTTTTGTATACCATTATCCTAGGTGATATTAAAAAAAAAAAATAATAGAAAAGCATGTGTGAGCCTAAGTCATAGTGAAGTACTATAAAATTATAACATGTTTATTTTTTATTTTTGTATTTTGCTATCACTCCCTTCTCTTTGTATTCATTACCCTCATTCCATTTTTATGCCTGTGCATAAGCCCAGTTACATGTATCTATCTGTTTAAGCATATAGTTATCTTTCTACATTCTTAAATCATTCTCTTTGCTAGAACAAAATTAGCTCTACGGAGAATATCTGTGCACATGGCTGGTGGCTCTCAGCTCAGTTGTGAAGTCCTCTGTGGAGCGTGGGCTTCTCTGTGCGAGAGTGAAGCCTCTAAGTGCCAAGATGAAAGGGTGGCCAAATGAGCTACAAAATGTTTCTAGTAAGATCATTAAGGAGCGAGCAACTAAACGTTTCCACGTGATTATCATAAAATGTTTCACCAATCGATATTTGCAAGTTTAAGCACCAAACTGTAATCAGAGGCTAAAGGCCAGGAGCCACGCGGTAGCCGCGGTCGGTTCTGTGCCCCGCGTCGCTGTCGGCCCCACGCCTGAGGCAGCCCCTGCACGGCCCAGACGGCTGGGGGAGCTCGGGGCAGAAAACAAAAAGGTTGCTGGGTGCTTAAAATCTTACAAAATATTTGGCCGGTGCAGTGTAGGTCTGAATTGCCGATAATGCTCGGTAACTTTATATTTACTCACAGGAGAAATATCATACCAGTAAAAGGAAAACGAATGCCACCGAGGGATTCTGTTCAGGTGTTGCTGGGCTGCATTCTGTTTGTCTCCTAGAGCTTAGGAGGAGTAGGGCTGGAAAAGTGAACTACTATCACAAAATGAACACCCCAGAGTTCTGTGGTATCGATGCGAGCATGTATCCAGACACTGCTGCTGCTTTTTTTTCTAGCTCAGGATTCCAAAACCAGGGAAAGTCCCCAAATTATCTAAGTATTTATTGCCTGGAAGGAACCTGAGATGATTCCAGTAGCAGAAGACCTATGTGCAATTATGAAGCTATTGGCAGAATGAAGGGAGCAATTTTCTTTGAATGGTAAAGAGCTTCTTCCTCTTTTTTGCTGTCTCTGTCACTTAACCCATCCTCCTTGGTATACTGCACATGTCCCTTGCCCTCCCTGGTAGGGTAGCAGTCATAAGATAATGAGCACTAATGAGTTTCTGCAGCGAATTCTATGACTTGGCTGACCCTTTAAATATTACAAGCAGCTACTTGAATAACGAATGATAAAGAAAATAAAGGCAAACTGTTCTTAGCACTATGGCCTTTGAATGTCTTCAGTATCTTGCCAACAGTTTTGTCATTTAGCAAAGGTATAGATCAGCCAGCAAAATTCAGCAGACAGTAAAGAATTATGAAAGTTGTTTCAATGTGCAAAGTATTACATACATTGAAAACTGTCTGTTCTCCATTGGTTTTGCAGTATTTTTTTTCCTGACACTGTTATGTAGCTCAATAGTCTGCTTTGACTATTTAAGTGTATAGACTTGTGGGAGGAGCACTTAAAAATGAACTTGTCAGGGTTATTTTTTTTCTGTTCCCCTTCAGGAACAGCTGTGAAACTTTTGGATGCGGTATTGAAAATAACATAAGTAACAAAAATGAGTTGTTATGAGCAGAACTGTGTGATTTTAAAATTTGTCATAAAAGTACTGTTTAGGTTGTTTCAAAGCTATTTTAAAATTCTAGTCAGATTTTCCAAGTAATTTTGAACAAATAAAATGACATATCAGAAATTTTGAAAGAAACCATCTTGATTTTTTTTTTTTTTTCAGAACATGTCTCAAAAAAATTTCAATGCTAGTTAGATAAACTTGGAGGCAAAATGGAGGAAGAAATAGCAAATATTTACTGGCCAAAGAGAGAATTGAAATGTCTTCTAAAATGTTAGAATGCTTGTCTGGGAAGTGAGAGGTTTGTGTTTCAGTTCATATTCTCTTTGCTATTAAATCTTCAATGAACAACAAAAAAGGTCGAGCAGAATGAGAATGAGAAAGCCTTCACATATAATCTTATATAGTCCAACAATGAGGGTGTTCAATGATGTACCTATTACAAAACTAGTTCTTTGTTTTTATTAAAAGTGTTCTTACTTAAATATTTTGCTTATCCACGTTGTTTTGTTTTCATAACTATATTGTCAAAATTGTTTGGAGTCAATTTGGGAAAAAAAAATTAAAAAAATCTTGTTATTTGAGTATCAGCCAAAAGCCAACCACAGTCACATCCATAGCTGTAAGTACAAAATATTCTTAACAAGGAGAGAATTCTTTATACTCTCACCAAGAAAGAAGCAGAGCTGCTGGAAAAAACAGGCTTTTTACATCCAAGTGTCTGCCATCTAAATATATTTCTGCTTACCAGAACTCATGAAAAGTTGATTTCTTTGGTTTTCTACAAGTTCACAAGCACAGGAACTATAACCAAAGGACAATTGCTTTCATGGACAGAACTAGAATGGCTTCCCTCCTTTATTGCACTGCTTTTTAATTTAAGGTTGGCAGGGGGTTGAGTGTTTAAATTTTTTTAATATTGGGCTTTGTCATGTTGTTTAGAGTTTTTTTTCTCAAATATTTCAAACTGATTAATGGAATTTTATCCATCAGAATCATATGAATTTGAAGTAATTTTATTTAGACAATTTTAGACAAAAAAATATTTCCAATGAACTTTGCTTTTATTGAGTGAGGTATTTTTTTGAGAGGAGTGGTGATTTGATTATCATTTCTTCAGGTGGAAATGCTGGTTCTGTAAGCTTGGGGGGATGGCAGGGGGCATCAAATTTAATTTTGTACCTATTCATGTTTCTCCTCCAACTCTGATTGATTACTGTGCCTTCCTGCTGTGTTTTCTGTCTGCCTTCTCAATGTTTGTCTCAATGTGGTATTTTGGACCATTTTCATTCTCGGCATTGTACTCCCACGCCAACACCGGAGGAAGCATTTCTGTATGGCTTGGTCTCTGTCTTTGATTTTGAGAAAAAGCTCCTAGTGTCTGTTATTATACATCGATGAGATGTTTCTTATCCATATCGTGAATATAGGGTGGAATTTATACTATCTCCGCTTCTGACTTATCAATACATTAACTCCACAGCTTACTTTTGTTATCTCTTTGTTTTGCACACTAGTGTTTAAGGCTTATCTTGAAGTGTTTCCATAATACAGCTATTTAAGTTTCCTTAATTATTGCCTAATACATGTACTACCATCATTATATAATATTAATAATAATAATATTTCTTTCTGGGCAGGGAATTATTGTTATTACTGCAACACTTTCTAGTATGATCTTTGTGCTGTGGCTTGTAGTGGAAAGAAGGAATAATACTGCTGGAAAGGCCAAAAAGCTTGGTTCTTGGAGGTATGCTATCCAATATAAATGCATGGTTACCTTTCTCTATTGAGTAATCTTGGTGGTGCTGACTGGGACACAGAAGAAATTATTCCAATCAATTTCCTTTCAGTGGAGATGTTTGTGCTGGCACAGAAACAGTCTCAAATGCATATTTATCCCAAAAACTAGTATCCTGAAGTTTTGCCCTTCTGCTTATTTTTAGTGTGCTTCACATGTGAGAGACACAGAAGAAATAGAAGCCAACCTGCCCTACACAGCCTCTGTCATTCATATACAGACTTAGACACTTGTTTGCAAACTTGGCTTGTTCCAGGTCTGCCCAAGCTGCTTCTGATGAGGAGATAACACCACTCTTAAAAGTGGTTTCACTTAACACTGAAAGTTACATTGCTAAGTGACTTTGTGATCAATTTATTCTTTTTCCAGCTAACAAAGATCTGGGAGAAACATGAATGAAATCAGGTATCAGACATGCTCCCTGGGCAAGACAAGAAAATGCACTTAACAGTTTACTTGCTTTCTTTAAAATATTCTTATCCAGTCTTCTAGGTTGAAACATATGAGACTAATTTCAAACCATCTCAGATGGTTTTTAACCTCCTTTCCTATGGATCCTCCAACATCTAGTATTCTACTGAATCTTCATTCACCTGAGCCCTCTTCAGCTAGGTTTTAACACTATGGTGATTCAGAAGTGTCTCCAGATCACTTCTCCACTCTTCCATTTCTTACTTTTAAGTCATTCAGATCACGCCTTGGTATCCCAGACACCTGCATGGTATCAATCCTTCAGGAAAAACCGTTTTTACCTGATTGCGTACCTGTGACTGGAAGTCAAATCTTTATTATCATAACCAGTCCCTGTTGTTTGTTTTTAATTTTTCTTGCTATGCATTTACATTCCTCTCTTGGGAATGGGATAAATTCCAGAGAGATAACTTAAACCTTCTCCTCTTTGATCGTTCAAGCCTAGTGTAGGCAACCTTGACCCACACTATTATAAGTTCTTGTCCTCATGCCAGGAACACTCAGCAGGGTCCTCCCTGCTATTTTCAAGATCCCCTTAGTTCCAATCCTATTTCTCAGTTCTTGTTTTCTCTACATCAACTTCTGTAGTGGGATTTTAATTTTCCTTTTCCTTATAAAAGCCTCTTCCCGGTACAAATTCTAGTTTACACCAACTACCAAGGACTCCTTGGCTGTCCATTCCTCTCTCTTTGTTGGACTAAATGTGTTGTCTTCTCACTTGCCAACTTATCTTGTGCTCCCCCCATTTTTTTTTTTTTTTTTCCTCTGAAGCAAACCTGTTCTCCAGCTCTGAATTCTCTGTTTTCCCACGCAGGCTGCACGGGCACGTGTTTCCAGGTTCACTTTCTTGTACTGGATTTTGCCCTGTAGTTCTGTTATGCATTTCCTGAACATCAGAATGCCAGAAACTCAAGAGATCTGTAATGCAAGCATATTGCCAAGTGTTATATCTTCCCTCTCTTGCTCATCCTCAGATCCTGAAGTAAAGTCTACCACCACCTTTGAATACAGTGCTTGTTTATTTGCCTCCTTTTTCATGAGCTCCAGCTGGTGACTCTTCAGCCAAAACCAGCGTCCGCCTTGTGTACTGCTGGCAGGGGAAGGGAAGGAAATTATATCACTGGAGGTTTTAATAAAGTAAGAGTAATTCAGCAGACTTGGGCTTTTCTGACAGGCTTTTCTTTTTTCTCGATGAAGGCTCTGTCAAGCTCATGAGTTCACAATATGTTCTGGAGTCCTGAAACAACTTGAATCATTATAGTACAAATGCATAAATCTTTAATTTTAATTATATGCATGCTAATTTATATTTCTTCGTGGGGGAGGGGTTGAAAAGAACCCTGGAACATTTTTTTTTCCACCACTTCATTGTCTTTCTTTTTTCCTGCTGCAGAAAAACTAGTATCAGGTTAAGATCTGTGCAGCAATAAACCTTTGCCACTGGCAGGAATCTAGCAGTCACAAACAATTAGTTCTTTCTGTGAATGGTCCAAGGTTAATTTTAGCCTCCTAAACTGTCTCCTGCCAGATCTGATAAGTTTTCTCCTTTAGCTCCAGCTGTCTGGTCCCTGATGGGATTTGGCTACAAGGAGGATGGCATTATCAGCCCATTAACTATCACTAGCAAGAGAACTGTGATGCTGATGAATATTGATCACCTGTTCCACGGGGTTATCAGATGATGCTGAGTGAACCTGACGCTTGGTTGTTTCTGTGGGCAGCTTTTATTTTTTCCTGGCTGATGGCACTTCTCTCCCTGGCTCCGCCGGTGGAGGAGAGAGCAATGCAGCAGGACATCTCTGCTTTTGCCATCAACAGGTTGGGTCGGACAGCAGGAAGGGATTGGAGCGAACGCTTTGCCCTGCCTGGGTCAAAGTCCGGACACAACCCGTGCAGCTGTCTGTCTCCCTTACCACACGGCTTTGGAAAATGCTTTTATTAGTGAAGCAGGGAGAGTCCCAGCAGGTTAGAAAGGGTTGGGAACGGGCTTTCAGGCACCGGAGGGATCTGCGTGCTGCTCTCTAAACTGCGAGTGGCTTGCACCAGAGTTGTGACGTAGCTGTGTCTGTTGTGGGTGGGTGTAAAAGATGTGGGAGGTCTACGAGTGAGACCCAGCCCTGTGCAACCCAGCTACCTGCAGACACTTGAAACCAGAGGGTGCGCTTGGTTGTTTTGTTTTTCAGAGCAGGCAATTAGGAAAAAAGTCTCTGTAATGCCAGTGTTTTCTTCCTAGTCAAAGCAATATTACTCAGGGCTCTTGAGGCTAAACAATGCTTGTTTGGGTTTTTTTTCTAAAACAAATAGTGTGGAAAAAATAAATATTATGTTTCCTTTCAAGGCATAACAACACAAATTCTGGGACTAAACCCAGGACTAACACATTATTTATTAATACATAAAATATCCAGTCAATTAATCAAGTTAAAATTTGATAAATCCTTTATTTTAGATATTATTTACCCATTTATTTCATTACTTTGGAAGTCACAATTCATTCACGAGACATTTAGGGGAAAAAAAAAACAAAACAGGATCATCATATTAAGACAAACTGATACAGAACAGATGACTCCTAGGAATAAGTGCTACCTTGGAATAAAGATTAAAGAAAAAAGTGTGGTTTAACATTACCTTAAGGAAAAGAAGTAAGAAAAGAAAAAAAAAAAAGAAAAAAAGAGAAAGAGATGGTTTGAAATATTCCCACTGTTTTGTTTGTTTGTCCATTGTATCTTGCTCCAGTGCATGGTAGAACGGGAATAGATTTTCTTTTTAAGATAACTGTTTCCCCTTTCAATTCTAAAGTAAATGCCCAATGGATTTTTAAAATCTCAGTAAGATCTGTTGTCACTTAATTTCATAGTTTTAGAGGGCATAAGAATAAAGTTCTGTTTTTTCTTTTTTTTTATGCTTCTTCATACCATCATTTAAAAATGATTGTCTTAGTGTATAAGTATAATTTCTAATCACAGGAAAACCTAGCATCAATCAACATTTCCCCAACTTTTTCTTTTTCCAGCTTGATTAGTGAAATGGGTATCAAGTCTACCCTGGGAACATACATGAATGGTGGAGGAAACATGAATGGTGGAGGAAAAGGAGATTGCAGTGTCTGAACTGGAGGTGATTGAAGTGTTAAATTCTTATTTTGGAAAAAAAAAAATCTGGAAAAAAAGAGATTTTTTTTTAATTTAGAAAGAAAAGTTAAAGCTTCAGGCCTTTCAGCAGAAGGAAGATTTGGAAAGCATACGAGCTTAGCTGCAGCCAATTTGCTGTGTCCCGTAGGCAAGGCTTCCCCAGTGTCATGGGGATGGCCTGGCCTCCCCAAAACACAGAATGTTGAGAAACAAAGCCTGCCTATCAAACTTATACCTCTGCTCCACTCAAAGCTCATCACAACCAACATGCTTCTACAGGTACTTCTTTTTTTCGTTGTTTTTTTTTGGTTGGTTGGTTGGTTGGTTTTTATATAGCAGCCCCTTTCATAAACACTTGGTTTTCTGTGAAAAAAAAATGTCTTGTCAAGAGACTCAGGTACTTCAGTGTTCAACCTCAGTAGCATTAGAAGAATGCAGAATGGTAGATGAGAAATGGGATAGGAAGAGAAATAAACAACATGAAAGAAAATAGAAGAAAGAAATAAAGGCTGGTTGGGTTTTTTTGAAAGTTAGAGATCAATATCACTGTGATGATCTTGATTACTCAGTGGAAATAGTTTGAGGAAAGCACAGAAGTGTAAATTGAAATGCTTGGCCACCAGTTATAAATGTGTTCCTCTTGACTGCAGATTATTTTCATGCCTATAACACTGTTTAGCTGGACTTTGCATCTCCCTGATTTTTGGCTTTAATTAGCAAAACAAAAAGAATACAGAACCAACTAGCATGAAAATACTAAAATGATGAACTCATTTAAAACCAATTTTCATGTCACTTCCATCCAAAACCCTGTTCCCTGATATCTACAGAGTGTTTTTTCCCAGCTTGTATACTCTGCAATGTATTAAAAGATGTAGTTATGAAGCCTAAAACTTGAAAATCACAAAAAAAACCCTGTTTCATCAAGTATCACATGTCATAGCAGGAGAAATTAAGAAGAAATCAAGAAATTATATTTTTGACAGAAATGTAATGGGTGAAAGTTAATCTTCCTTGCACTTCTTGATTTTTGGCAGCTGATTTCTGAAGGTATATTGCAACAACTCCAGGAGGATCCTGTCAAGCTCCATACTACCTGTGTCCCTGTGTGAGTTTCAAAAAAGCCATACCATCTTTCCAGGATTGCCTAATGCTAGAAAAGCTTAATTCAATTAATACTTCCCTTTTTATGCTAGAAGCTTCTTGGATATTGACTTTCATCACCAAGCTTTGATGCCTACTCTGGTGGTGTGTCCATAGTTTTGGGTCAAAAGTTCTCTTGTAATCTACATTTAGATCAGCAAGTACCTGGACCTCACACAAAATCCATGAGAAAACACTGAAATGCTAAATGTTGTCAGTAGTGTAAATAATTTTGGTGGCCAGCAGTATCCTGGTCCACCTTAACTAGCTGGAAATTCCAGGTTTTGCTCTGTTCGAAGAGTATTGAGGTCACTTCTCCAATACACCCAGCCAGAAGCCATGGGACACACTGTTCAGACCTTCAACAGAAGACAATCCACCATGCAGATGGGGATTCAAGAAAAAAAAAGCCAAAACCTCAAACAAACAAATAAATTGGAGATCCTGGCAGAGTGGTTGAGGCTGGACGAAGGCTGTGCTTCCAGATCCAACAGTTTTGAGGGTGCATATATTTGACCATCAAAGACTGATGACTAGCAGTTCTTGGAAGAAGGACCAGAGCACCAGATATGCCTGTGACCTAGCAGTACAGTTCAGGATCATCTCTCAGGGGATGTGATGTCACACCCATGGGTTGTTCAAAATAAAAAAAAACCCAAACCCTCAAAACCAAAGAAGCAAAGAAACAAACAAACCACCCTACTCTCCTTCTTGTTTTGCATTACTCTTCCCCCTGCATCTCAGAACAGGGCTAGGTAGAACAAATGGTGGGTATATGGACACAGTCCCTACTGCCTGCTGGTTCTTGTAAACTCTATGTGGATGTCACTGGAGTCTAATAGACTAGATCACCCTCTGGAGGTGACAGAGTTCTCTATGCAGTTGAGGAACACTAAGTGATGCAGAATAGAGCTGTCTCTGGACACCACAAAGGTGTCTTCCTCACCTCATTAATTGTGTGACTGTGGCCAGTAAGGGACCTCAGTTAGGGATCTAAACTATGGGTGCAGAGTTCCCTCCCCTCCACTGGTTTTCCATAGCTTGGCTAAAAGAGAAAGACAAAGTTGTCACAGTTTTGTTGGTTTCTGAAACAGAAAATACAACTTAGATTTGCCTTACAGTACACATTCAAACCTATTCCCATACAAAAAAAATGGGAGCTGTGGCTCCCATAAAAACATTCATATTGTCCAGAGTGTCTTACTTGGGCTTGGTCCAGCTTCCAACTGAGCAGGAGCAATTCAGTCACTCTGGAACAGCAGCATCCACCTATGGCTTGATTCAGAACCAGCAACTCTGCTTTGAATTCGTAATTTGTTTGAATGTGGTTTAGCTTTTAAATGCAAAGAAGCACTAACGTTCATGAAGTCAGAGGGTGAAAAAAAGAAAAAAATCCAGAGAAATGTGATCGAGGGCTATTGTGCTGATTTTGCTCTCTTGTGGATATCACCCTGCTTCAGAAGATTCAGGGAAAGTGCTTGATCAGAAGTTTGTTTTCAGGCAAAAAGCTTTCTTGAGTCTTTTGAATTTTACTTTTGGAAGCTTTGAAGTTGTCTCATGCTCCCATGCTGAGCCTAACAGGGGATGGATGTACATACTGGCTTTCTTGCCTGTGAATCTTCTTAAACCTTACATAAGTTTAATGGTTTTGAAAAGCCACCAGAAAGCCTATTAGACACAATAGCTCAAGGCATAGCTATAGAATATATACTTCAATGTGGCATTACACATCAAAGAGCTGTGATAGCATAGGACTTTGAAAACACTGATGCTGGGCCAAGTAAAATACAGTTATAAAGTAGGACCATGTTTCTCTGTGACCTCAAAAGTCCTTGTTCAACAAGCAAAAGGAGTGCAAATGAAAGGCTGGGACATCCATCAGCATCGATGCATTTTGTATCCTCTTGAAATGTTTTCTAGAGTTTGCAGAATTAGCTCCTGTTTCTTTTCCTGATAAAATCATCTGTTCTGTCTATGCCAGTGGTGGACATCTTGGAAGAAAGGCAACACCTTTCAGACATAAATATTGATATTACAGTGCAGACAGAGGCAGCTGCACACAACTTCTTGAGGCTGTCATTCTGCTACCTGTTGTGCTCCATTTCCCTTTGGCGATGGTTAAGCTCAGCACAATCAATTTTGCACATAAATCAGGGATCAAAGTCACAAGTGAAGTGGGCAAGTGGCCACAGGCGTGTCACTTGTTAATTTCTAGTCATTCATGCTAGTATGGTAAAGCCACGCTGATTTCGGAGTGGGATAATTTGCCTGTTTAATTACAGTGTTTCCTAGCCCTCTCTGCCCACTGCCTGTTATGGCTTCCTTCCCCTTTGCTGTGAAGGTTTGCAGCACAATGTCTAAATTTGGATGCAGCCGCTGGCCCTCCAGTGAGGAAGAAGCTCCTTATGAGATAACTATTCTGTATAACTCTCTGCCTCTTGGTTTGGTGGGGATTATTGGGCATAAGTAAAGAGGAAGGTATTGGGAACCATAGGAGTGATTATGCACTGACCATTCAGTGAAGAACATTTCCAAGCTGCTGAAACAAAAGCTATTCTGCACAATGAATTAGGTAGAGAGGTGGAAACTGTGATTAAAACAGTGTTTTCTGAGAAATTAGGAAACAGCAAAGAGAAAATAACTCCTGATAGTATCAAAAAAACTGAAAAACAGCCACAGAAAGATACAGCTCTAAAGAACACTTCATGCCTTAGAAAGATACCGAGAGAAATCACAAATTACAGTAGCCTTTGAAGTGCTGGGAGACTTGGACAGAGAGCAGTTCTGCTGTCCTACATACAGTGCCATCAGCTGATACAGAATCACTTTGAGACTTTTTCAAGTTTTGAAGATGGAGAAAGCCTCACTTTCCTCCAGGTTATACTACAGCAGAAAGCTTTAGCCATCAGATCAGACCAGGTACTTGCCTGACAGGCAGAAGTTTCAGGTTCTGCCCTATATGTAAATCAGCGTCGGGCCTTGGACCCCCAGTTTCCTTACCTCAAGTAAGTACCCTAACCCTTTGTCACTGTCTGTTACCAGAAGTCCATCCTGCCTTAAGGAATCCTTCTGAAAACGTTTAATTGCAACCATATGTTCCCATCAGAAGCTTGAACAAGTCAGCATTTCCTTTGCTTGTCATCAAAACTTTATCACCCAGCTCTAATTGCCAAATCTATCAGAAGTGTTTCTAGAGACAACCAAAGGAGTGCATTGCTCATCCACTATTAGACCTTTTCCTCAACACCGGTTGCAGGCGCTGATAATCTGACCAGTAGCTGCAAGCCCTTCCTACTCAAAGCAACCTCAAGAGCAGGCTGTGGTGGGGTCAGGGCTTGGGAGGAGGCAGGGCACGTGTAAAGGCAGTGCAGCATGGGGCACGTCTAAAACTGACAAGCCTCTTTCGCCCAGGGGTCTCTCAGCACATTTGTTGGTTCTTTAGAAAAGTTGAGCTAAACCAGAAAGGTAGCGAAGTGTTCTCTGCCAAACGACTACAATGGCAGAGTTTTAGCTGACTGCTCGAGGAGAGCTCCCTGATAAGAGCTGTCATGAGGACAGAGCTGGAAGACATCTCGGGGGGTGTCAGCCCTAGAGAGGGCTAGGGGCAATGGCAGCTGAAGTTCAGGGAACTTAAGATGCACAGTAACTTTTATTTGCTATTAAGGAATTTCTGCTTCTGCTCCAGCTCAGAACGCTGACTCCAAATTGGTGGGATTATTCCGCTCATCAGCTACTACTACCATTATTTCTTTACCCAAATTTGCTTAATTTCTATGGAAAGCAGATGAATGTGCTTTCTCTTGTTCATCAGATTTGTCCTGTATGATCTAATATTAGACTTACAATAACTGAACTAATAAATACTTGTTGATTCTTTGGCCTCATTTCTGACCATTAATGGTAGCTGCTTTTCATATCCACGGGTATTTGTAACAGCTACCCTTGCGAAGGCCCCTGGCTATAGCTGTGCTTTCAGGGTGTAATTCCATCTGCTTCACTCATCTGTCAGACTTTAAAACTGTCACATCTTAATAATCTACTAAACCCCATAAGACCTGTGCACTACCTATGTCTGTAGCCATAGAACTGCAGCTTTTCCTTCTGCATTAATCATGATCTGCTGCTTTGGCTTAAGCACCAATAAGGGACAACTTGTCAAATGGCACTCCACTAATGAAATGTGTGATACTTACCTATGGAGCACAAAAACGAGACCAAAAAGAAACTACAGTATCTGAAATAATGAAAACATTGGAATATGCAGGTTTTAGTAGTATATAACATCTTCTTTATTTCAGATGATGTTTGATTTATTAATACCAGTACTTTAGAGAAAGAACAATGCCTTGGTAGAGGGTTGAATGTCACCTACTTCAACGGAGAGCTTCTAGGCAACACGGCAATCAGCTTATCAGATATTCATAAAAGAGGATCAGGAGTACATCGCTTCACATACACTTTTATAAGCAGCAACGTACCTGTTTTAAGGGCTGCATGCATTTCTATTAGCCTGTTGCAGATCGCTTTGAAGTCAGTTCTGATATTTCTACCAGGATAAGATACTGCTAGGCACTGACATGGGAACCAGAGCTCTACTGTGAATTTTATGTGTAAATAGACAGTCCCATGATCAATAACAAGAGGACCAAAGATAGTTACAAGCAACAGATGGAGAAAACACATAAGAGGCAGTCTGGTAGGTAATGAAAAGCAGCAGCTACAACATGACAGCTGTCTGACTGTCAGACTTTTTGGCATTGCAACAGAGACAAGTTTTGAGGGGAAACTTGCATATGGACAATGAAGTCACTCTGCAGATAGAGTTTTCTCTCATGCATAGGGAGCAACATGGAGGTAAAAACATGTGACACATTTCCCAATACGTAGTTTTGAGTAGTGTGATCTCAATTTCATAACAATGTTCGATACGATAGATAACAAAGATTTAAAACCACGTATGATTTGGGCTTGTAAGTCTAATTGTGATGTGATAAATGGGACAAGGGAATGATGAGATTTTTCAGGAGGTTTAACAAAGAAAAGATGGCATGAAATGAAGATGATAAATGTGGGAAACTAAACCCAGGTCATGGAAAGGATTTTTTTGCAAAGTTGTGAAGATTCAGACAGATGACTTCAGTGGAAATATGAACTGATAAATCACAAGTATCAAGAAAGACCTACACTTCGTCCTTTTAAACTTGAACTTTTCTACTGAGAAAATGAAAGAGCAAGCCTCAGGATTTCTGTTGACTTCATCTAAGTTAATGATATAGACTGAAATAATTAAACCATAATAAGTGTTTTTCTTACCATCATATCTCCCACCTGAATAACAAAAAAGGCTGAAATTTTTATTTGGTTACTAATAAGAAAAATAAAAGTGCTAACTAAGGAAATGGCCAAAAAGATGAATTAATCTTTGCCTCCTTGTAGGCGAAACAGAAAATAGATAGAACTATCTGTTATTTGACTAAGTCTGAAATATGTTTCATTTATATCTTGTCATGAGCAGTAACTTGTCACAGAAGAAGGTCCCTGGGGGAATCAGAAGGAGAGGGCAAAAGTTTAAGGGGGATCTGCTTTGCACCAGGGCCTGTGGAGAAAAAAAAAAAAAAAAAAAAAAAAGACCCCCTGAAAACACAGGGGTTTTAATGCTGTGCACAGAAGAGCATAGGCACAAATCATGCAGCCATAAACTCTTTGAAGCTTTCTCAGATGCTGCCTATCTGTAGGTTTTGTATTCCCCAGGTACACAAGGGCATGTCTACACTTAGGTACAGACATCTTGGCTGGCTCCTCACTGCTCCCCTGAACACAGGAAGGAGGAGATGCACAGTGCTATCCAAATGTGTAGTCTTGGAAAACATTAGGTAACGCTGGAGGCACCTTGTGTGTTTCAGTTATGCCTTCTTACGTGTCCAGAAATGTCCCAGTTTTGATGGGACTCGGTATCTCAACACCACGTTTATGCCTAAACTTAATTACAATACGGAAAGCAGACATTCCTCCACCCCATAATCCTAGAAGGATTGATCCCATAAGTGTTCCTGAAACTTGTCCCCACTGTGGGTCTGCATCCAGTGCAGCTACAGGTATGCCTTTTGATGCAAAAGGAGAGAGGATGAGTCATGCCCCACCTACTCTGTGTCGTAACACAGTGATCTTACAAAATGCCTTGGAGCAGTCCCCACCCCATCCTGAGCAGTTTCCAGGCCATACTGACCTCTTCCCAGGAGCGAACGCATGTCAGAAGGCTGAGTGCTCTTCTGGGCTGCTTCATCCTGCGGAGAAGGATCCAAGGCTCCTCCAACCACAGCAGGAAACTATGGCTCCCAGCCTACCAGTTTGGGCACTCGCTTACTCTCTACTGCAAACTCTCCAACAGATTTTTTTTTTTTTTTGGACTGTTTATTGTGAAACAGAGATGTAATGCTGGAAGCAGGTGGCAGGATATCCATGTTTCTTTGTTCTACCCCTCCATGGCTGGACTGTGCAAAACATTTCTAAGATCTGCATCTCACATCTCATCTGCTCATCTCGCTCCTGCATCTTTCTCTCTGCTTGGTTCCATAGAATAAATATCTCTAAGCATTTAAAAAAGACCCCATCCTTATAGATAAACATTGCAAAGGCAGCTTTAGGGCAGCGTGACTTTATTGCGAACTGATCCTGTTGCTGTCAAGTGTGTAATCAAGTATTTGACTGATGATGTTTCCAATGAATTGGTGATGACTTGATATCATTCAAGATTACGGTCCGTGCTATTTGATTGCAAAATAAGAAAATGAAATCTTCAAGGCATATTAAAATGGTTTTCTTTTTTTTTTTTTTTTTTTGTTTGTTTTGCGCTAGTGCAGCAGTGCGGTTAAGACTACGTTAGTGCAGCAGTGCAGTTAAGACTAAAGCAGGAGAATCACACATCAGATTTTATTTCTCAGAAGTATTTTTTGTGAGATCTCCCATTATGCCCTCTAGGATTCTTGCTTTGCAGATCAACAGCAGTAAGAAGACATGATACGACTTGTTAGCTGCATAATTTTCATTTAAAATTATAATAGTGTCGGTACTGACTAAGTTGTTCCTGGAATTTATACACATTTCCCAACCCAACTGACAACAAACTTCAGCTCTGCTATGCTTCTATGATCTTTCCTTCATTAAAATGTGTAAATAAATGATGTGGTAAATTATCTCATGTCTAACTCTTGTCTTGTTATTAATCTAGAGGGAGATGAAGTTCTTAGAACAAGGCAGGAAAGACAGAGAATATAAGATGATTAACTTATCTTCAATTCCACTCACAACAGGATTTTTTTAAATATATGTTTACTCTTTAAAATATGTTTTTCTAATTGCAGAGGAGACATCCCTTTATGACAATAATCTTTTTTCTTGAAGTGGTAAAGAAAAACACCCTCTATTAGGGGTTCCCACAAATTGAAATTAATCCTGAAGGAGCTCTCCAGAGGCATTACAGGAAGCAAAGGAAGGGATTTTTTACCTGATTGTTTTTATTCTGAAGAAAAAGGAAAAAAAGAAAAAAGAAAACAAACCTCCATTGTTCACTCTAAATTAAAAAAAATAAATTTAATTATTCATTTCTCATGCAGAAGATTGCTGTTGCCAATAGGCAAATAAAATGAAGCACTCTCTGTCCCAAAGACTTTATAATTCATGTTTGCATATGGTGGATGGGAGAGGGATAAGAAAAATGGCAGCATAATGGCTAGAGAAAAAGGCTCCTGAGGGCTCTTTATTTTGCTTATGTCAAGGTAATATGACAAATAAACATACATCTGTGTGTATGTTCTATTAAATATATACAATATGAAATCGTAGTTATGGTCTGACTAAAGCCGTGTGTAGATGCTAATGCTGTCAGCCTTGTTTGTGGGCAAAGGACTCAGTAATAAGGGAGAAGGCGTGAAACTGAGGCAATCAAAAACCGATGGAAAAGAAGGAAAAGTTGATGGGGAGGAGGAGGAAGACTTGGTGGGTGGGAACAGGACCACGTCCCAGGAGCTGGTGTCCCAGGCCAGGGAAGCCCCATGCCGTGTGTCTGGAGCAAGACCTACAGGCTGTGCCGGCAGACCTGTGACTTCCCGGGCGATGGTCCCCGTTCCCGCTGTTGCGGGAAGGAGCTCGTACTCCTCACGCTCCCCAAGAGCCCAGAGCCATCCAGTGCTGCCAGCGTGGTATGGAAACAGACTGGGGATGCTGAGCTCAGACATGCTGAGGTGCTTTACAGAGAAGGATTTCTTGGAGCAATCGTTAAGTGTTCTTTCAGACAGAAAGGATAAATATGTGCTGCAACTATCAATCAGACACCAACTAAATAATACAGTAATTGTCAAGTCACATACAGAGCACTCAGTACAAGCCGCGTTGGTGATAGGAGACTGGACAAAAATATTCATGCTGGCAGACCAAATGAAAAAGTGAAAATGAAATCCCAGCATCTTTCTTCTATATTACACAGGCTTGCTGTCTTTCATGAGGAATCTCTTTGCTCTCTTATGAAAGGGAGCTCATGAGAGCTGCGAAGCCAAACTTTATTTCAGAAGAATACTCCTCTATCAGTGAAAAAGAATGGTTATGCATACCGACCACCTCTTCTTGCAAAAAAAAACCCAAAAAAACCAACCAACCAAACAAAAAAAAACCCCAGCCTTCCTGGCTGTGTTGCCTACAAGAGCAGACATCTGCCTTTGCATTTGATAATGACCAAATAGTGCCAGTTGGCATTTTCGTTGGCAAAATGTGCACAAGTAGGGCACAGACTGAGAACTGTTATTAGACCATTGAAAATGTAATGAAAAATCTGTGTGTATGGGTGGCTTAAAGATATTTAAACATGATGATTAAATATACAATATCTGTAGTTTAAGAGACTATCTCAGCAGACATATTTAACTTTGTAAAAATTCCAAAGCTACTGGCATGCTTTGTAGCTCTAAAGGAGAGAACAGGCGGCTGGTCGTACAGGCAGCCAAGGATCCTACAGGCAACTGAGTATCAGCCTGATGTGACCAGAGGGATGGGGCAAGTAGAAAAGGTGCTTTAGCATTTTGGTGGCCAGCGTAGAAATAAGCAACAAATGCTACTCGTGCTGGGCCAAGAAGGAGACCTTGATGCCCCTGGCCTCCTACGATAAAGTCACAGCCTCCAACAGGCTCTTAAGAAGGGGATTTATAACCGAAGCGACCTGGAGCAGAGGAAGGGGACGGGTCTGTCTTCTGGACATGGGTGCTGCCCTGCCTACCAGAGGTGGGCGTCTGTGAGAAACTGCCAATTTGTGACCTCTCCCGCCAAGCAGACTCTTTGAGTCCTGGGGTTTTGGGAGAGGGGTCGGAGGGAGCAGAAAGGGGAATTGGTGACACCCAGCTGACGCTGTGAAAGGCTGGACGCGAGCAGTAACAGCGGCTGCATTGCAGGCAGCAGCCGGGAGACGACAGCCTTCCCTCCTTTGCCGAGAGCACCGTGCCAGCCCGAGGAGGGACATCCCGCAGCAAAACCACAAACGCTGCTCTGCTTTGCAGGTGGGGGACACGTCACTCTCCTGGCTGCATGATGCAACTGCCGAGCACTCCAGAGAGCATGACCACATCTGTGTCCCACAGAGCAGATCCCAGAAGTTCACGGGCTCTCTCAGCCGGCGCTGCTGCACTTGCAGCCACCTACAACACTGCAGTCTCTCGCCGGTAAGCCAGAGACTTCTGCACCACGTGAAACGCTGTAGCACAGTCTTTATAAGATATAGGAGCAAATGACTGCGTTCTTTTGCTTATTCTCTTGACGTGGATTTTAACAAGATGAAATGGCACAATGCTAAATTAGTTTAGTTTAATGATTTTGATGGTAACAAATGGGGAAAATAGTACAAGCACAGTCCTTTATAATTAGACTGCAATCTTGTGCTTTCCTCCAAATGCTGCAGCCTGTTTCTGAGATGCAGAATAATTTCTGCTTCCAGAGGCCTGAAATTATTTTTCAAGACACAAATCAAAATAATTTTCTCTTTCAGCCTTTCTTGTGCTTAATGTTTTTCAATTCTATGTAACATTACTATAAAGTTATTTATAAAGCTTCTTAGCTTCAACCAGCCCTGCAAAAGCATTTTGGATATTGCTCAAAACATGTTAAAACATAAAACACTATTAAAAGTGCCCCTCAAAGAACTGCAGTAGATGCTTAGCTGTTGTGGATAGCATTGATTTCACTGAAAACCTTGAAGCTGATGATTTATATAAAAGCAGTAAGAGCAACTAAAATAGAAAAATGAAATGACAAAGAAAAGTCACAGTTAAGGAGTTAAGACAAGTGATTTCTGTAAGCATCTGAAGAGCAAAAAACCACATTTCCAGGTAGTTTCAGGTATAGCAAATGTTACTGTAGAGGGGTCATGAAAGGGTGGTTCACTGCTGTCAGAGCATACCAAAAAAAGAATAAATTAATTTCTGTATGGAAAAAATGGTTAAAAAAACAATTCAGGGAGTGAAAAACATTCAGTTAATAGATTTTTTTACAACTTTTGAGAAGACCATTTATTACTGGTTTGGGTTTTTTTTGTTTGTTTGTTTGTTTTCTATTCAAATGGTGTCAGAAGCAGATTTTTAAAACTATTTTCTTTTCTTTGTGCTGTGGTGGTGAGCCCAGACACAGCCAACTAATCAGAGCCCTATTCAGCCAGGCACTGCATGCATTGTAGCAAAGTTGTTTAATTTGTAAATTTGACAGTAAAATAAGAGTGGTGGGGTTTTTTTCAGATTGGACAGAAAGGACATAAGAAGGGCAAAACACAAGTCTTTAGAGAGACTCCCAGCAGACAATTCAAGGGCAACCCTTTCACTGGCAAATTTAATCTTTTAACATCAATCCAATTTAGGTTCTGTTGAATATTAGGAGGGAGCAGTCACTTTTATTACGTGGAGACAAAGAACTGCCTTTAATTTAAACATTTACACTTAGAAACAAGAAGTAAATTATTGTGTCCACCTTATATGTTTCTAAAAATTCATTCACATGATGTAGCACCTATTTATTTGAAATGGGAGATTCTGATTTTAAGTGATACTGTGACTCTTGAAAATGGGTGATGGTTCTGAGACCATTAACCTTATATAAGAAAGAGACATTTCTCTTTATTGAGTTTTCAGCATCTTTTTCAAAATTTTTAGGGAATCTAATGGCCATGAGGGATCCGTGGGTCTTAGCCAAGTCTGCCTGTCTGAATAGACCATTGGCATTTTCTGGGCAATCTCTCCACTGGCTTGAATTAACTTTTAGTTCTAACCATTATTCAGTTAACAAGAGAGGACGTTTGTTGTTTGGGTCTTTTTCCCTTTCTAAGGCTTCTGTAGAAATGAAATCTGCTGCTGTGCAGAGAGTCGGCCTATGGTAGATTCCTTACTTTGTATTCTTGACTTCCATCCAGCCATGGCCCTGCTCCGAGGAATAGCATACAATTTTGTTGATGCATTGACTTTCCACTGATCTTTTCCTTAGGGACAACATTCCTGAATAAAACTTCTGAAACACAGGCAGGAATGGTCTTGTTTCAAGAATCAATGGCAATTCTAAAAGGACCAGTAACAAATCCTTCTCAGCTGCTTAACTGCACTACAGAGTAGCTGAACCAGTGACTCACTTCAGGCTACTACTTTTTGCTGAATAATTTTACATGCGAGTTATTTTAAATGTGACCTACAGTCTCCCAAAGCACCCCAGGCTCATCTACTTTTACATTATAAACATCCTGTTTCTTGAAGACAATGTAGTTATGCAATTTTTGAACCAAGATGAACAAAAAAAAACCCAACAACAAAACCCAACGTTGATTCAAACAAACTGCAAATGCAGCTACTGTATCACCGGAGGAAATCTTACGAAAATAGGTAGGCCTGATCATGTCAAATGTGAGGTAGTTGTTTACAGGTGAGGTCTAAGGACTAAAGTTTGGCAGTGGTAGAAATTGGAAGTGCCGGCTTCTCTTTCTGAATGTGCCTTTAACGTGCATCCTGTGTTTCTCTATATAGAAGACATTAGCATGTTTGTAGCCTCAAGAAAATCATATAGAGGAACTTGGATATTCACTGCAAATTATTTCCTGACACTACAAAGGTCTGGGATTTTTTTGGCACCAAAGTACTGCTATGCTACCCTGTGATTTGCCTTTTCCCCTCAGTAATTCACAGTGACAGAGTTTTAAACAGAATTACATCCCTCTAAGCAGTTTCCCGTGCTCTGGAGATGGGCAGGAAGGCACAGACAATAAGGAAACATGACTGGAATACAGACGCGGCTGTCCTTGTTGTTTGGCATCCACACAGAGATAGGTGTGGATTTAACAAGGAAAGAACACTGTGCTCTCTCTGCATTTTATTTCTGAGGCAAAAACAGTATGTTTGTGAACATGCATAAAAGGGGAAATAGGTTTAGAAAAGAAACATCGAACAGACCACCGTTTCTCAAAGGCTGAAGGTTGCTATTCTCATGAGATTGGACCTTTAAGGCAGCTCAGCTCTTTCACAAGCCTATTGTTGCTATGCAAGAATGCTCCCATTGTGGGCATGTATTTTATCCAGTCTCATCCCTTATGTCTGTGCTATGAATTTATAAATGAAAAGCAATATAGCAATATGCCTTTTTTTAAAGAGCTTCGGAATAGAAAGCCCTACTGTCACACATGGCTGTAATAGAACAAAAAACACTTTTTGAGCATGAGATCTGCTGGAGAGTGAGAAGGATCTGTTGTTCTTTAGGCACAGAATGGTTAATGTATAACCATAGATATCTTCCTGCAAAATCAGTATGTCTATAGGGAAGATAACTGTGTACTTTTATGGCATTTATTTACACAAACACTTTCCATGGCCGTAAGAAGGAAGAAAAGAGTAAGCTTGCAGATTTCCAGAAGACCGTGTATGGCATTCATAGACATTCATTCTTAAAGAATTATTAAAAGTTTTGTGTCATTTAGGATATATGTGCCATGGCTTGTACATACTGTATGAACAGAAAATAATATTAACAGATTCTGCACTGGCATATCTCCATCCACCTCCATGGCAGAACTTACCACTTATAAATTGACAAGACAGTTCAGACTCTAGCCTTAAACCTTTGCCTTCCTTGTTTCTTGATCTAGGATGCTACAGTCTTTTCATGACGCTGGCCAACTATCTGAGAGAGTGGTGAGAAGAGCAAGAGAGAATTCATAATTTGCCTCTGTGGTTCTATTGCCAACAACTCTGTAATCATCAAAGATTCCTTCTGACAAAATTTGGATTTTGCCCTTGTTGCAGAAGAGGAAGGATCTGATTCTGCTCATAAAATTTATGACAGCATGTTATTAACTTATTTTCCTTTTTCTTACAACTTTTCCATGCTGCAGCCTAAGATTCAAATGTGAACTTGCTTATGGTCACACACACTATGGATTGTATTGCAATAGCATGGAAAGGTCACACATGGAAAAAAGGAGTAGGACTGGTGCAACTGGCACTGAAGTACTGTGTACTTCCACAAGGAGTGTATGAATGGAAGTCTCTTGAGGTAGATCTCTGGTTTTGGATGGAGAATCATAGAATCATAGAATGGTTTGGGTTGGAAGGGACCTCAAAGATCATCTAGTCCCACCCCCCCTGCCATGGGCAGGGACACCCTCCGCTAGACCAGGTTGCCCAAAGCCCCATCCAACCTGGCCTTGAACACTTCCAGGGAGGGGGCATCCACAGCTTCTCTGGGCAACCTGTTCCAGTGCCTCACCACCCTCACAGTGAAGAATTTCTTTCTAACATCTAATCGAAATCGACCCCCCTTCAGTTTAAACCCATAACCCCTTGTCCTATGACTACAGTCCCTGATAAACTGTCCTTCACCATCTTTCCTGTAGGCCCCTTCAGGTACTGGAAGGCCACAATTAGGTGTCCTCAGAGAACATGAAGTTAGGCTCTCAGGCCCAGGTCTGACCAAAGACCCTGATACCTCATGGTCAATTTTGAGGCCCTCAGTCCCCCAGAGTCGAATATAGGACTCTGAGGAAGCCTCTGTCATGGGGAAAATTTGGTACCTTAAAAAGAGATCCAAAAAGCCAGTTTGTTTGAGCCAGGAGCTGTGTAAAAGTTTGCATGAATGAAATGTTGAACCTCATCTCCCAGGTACCTTATTCAGCTCTGCACTGAGTTGTCTCTATTCCAGATATGCAGCCAGAAGACTATCCTGAAGGTTAAATACTGTTACCCTTTACTTCAAAAGGCTGAGTAAGGCATACTGCTACATTTCTTATATGTGGTGGATGCAGTTCAAGGCTAATCTTTTTTTATAATGCTGGAGTCCTTAGAGCCTTGACACTAGAATGTCTCACCTGGACTAAAGGTTAGGCAGGACAGATCTCCTCTTGTATTATTAACATAAAGTTCAAGAATCATGGGCTAGGTTTTGAGTGTTCTTAGCATACTTTTCCCCTCCTTGCTCCAGATTTAATGACCAACTGAAGGCAGGGTACAAAAAAAAGTTATGGCAGGCTAGAATCTAGGATTTATCTTCTTGAATGAGTGGAACCTAAGCCACACTTTCCCTGACCCACAGAATTTTTATTTCAGTTCTGTGTCTTCAGCTGCAACTTGCCCAACCCTCCTCCTCTCCTCTCCTCTCCTCTCCTCTCCTCTCCTCTCCTCTTCTCTCCTTTCCAAAAGGACAGTTTGCCATCACAGCACTCTGCAGGGACATGTGGACTTCATAGTCTCAGAGGGCACTGCAGACTGGAAGGGATCTCTGCAGGTCATCTGATCCAACTCTCTGCTCAAAGCAGGGTGAACTTCTGATCAAGATAAGGTTGTTTGGGCTTTTGTCCAGCCCAGGTTAAAGTAGCTGCAAGCCTCTCAGATAGTCACATACTTCTTGGTCTTGGCAAGTTACACTAGGTCTGCTCTGAGACTGCCTGCCCACATCCTCGGCAGGAACACCTAGAGTGACATTCATCCTGCCTAAAAGCTGGATGACTGCTCTTGACCTCAGAGGTCTTCAGTCTGTGACAAAGAAATAGGTACACTTAAAAGTGAATTGTGTGCTGCTTATCTCCCCTGATGATAGAGGTAGCAGCCAGCAAAGTTGCTATTTAACTCTTAGAGAAAATCTCCTTTCTCAGGTGCATGGGTTTCAACCCAGGCCAAATGAGAGGAAGACACCAAGCCCTTTGGCTTGCTTGAGAGCAAAATAAGGGCAGAGACATAACTCAAGGTGGCTGAGGTACTTCTAGGCTATTTTGGTGGAGCAATGTGGCAGCAAATTGGAGGAGAGGACCTCAGGATTACAGTTTTGAAGTAAAACTGAAATTTGAAAAAAAGACCCAACTGACCCAGCATTGACCTGTAGTTTGCTTCACCATGTTTAATTAAATGACTATTAGTGACTGAAAATTCATTTTTTCTCTCAGCCTCAGAGGCACAGATCCAGAGAGAATACGTTTGCTTTAGTTCTCTATTTCAAAGATTATCCTAAGAAGATCAGGATAGTCATTTACAAATGCAGCAAGCAAACAGAACATGTGAGAAATTTACTTCCAAGACAAACAGGAGGCCAGGAATAATCAGAACCTCTCACTCTCTGGCATTAAAATGTGATAAGCAAAAGGTGTTGCTCTCCAGGCAGCAATGTCTAAAGTAGCCTTTCAAAACAAACAGGTTTCCGCTTGTTTGCTCCATTTTCTTCAAGCTGCTTAGCTGGGATTATATTCTGTTTTCTTCTGCAGCTGCCTTCTCCACGGTCAGTCTTCTCCCTGAAGATTTCCTTTCTCCTTCATACCTTGCATCATTCATATTTCATTATCACACTCTCTGTTAGAAACTGCTCTGTCCTATCTCTTGTTATGTTCCTTAGTCGGCTTATTTATTTTATGCTTTTGTTTTCCGCTCTGCCTTTTCCCACTTTCCTATTGCAATTTTGCCCTTGGTGAGCTCCTGCCTACCTAAGTATTGTACCTAAACACTAGATCTCCCTCTGGGAAACTGCAAAGACTCCTGCTCCTCGCTGACTCTATGGTGAGCAATGGAGTTATTGAAGTTCAGAGGATGATTTCACAACAACCCTAAAATTTAGAAGCAAGCTGGGTGAGTGGGACTAATATTTCTTCTCTTACGGATTTTTTGAAGTTTAATCCCTTCATTCTACTCTTCTTCAGTTGTATCCTCTGGCTTCTATCCCTTTTAAGGTTGTGCCTACACAGACAGCAAAGCCCCTCTCAAACTTGGATTGGTTTGAACACCTCACATCTGAACATAACAGCTTCTTTCTTTGAAGCATTTCTGTTTCAAAGCTTCATTCCTGGCCCTGCAGCAACACTGGGACACTGCAGGAGAGCAGAGTCTCTGTACTCCGTGCTAAACTTCCTGCTTTGGAAAGCTAACCTGCATACAGTAAACGCATCTCCTACTCTTCCTGGGTTCATGTAAAAATCAGGTACAGAAGTGAAGCCTTTGCATGACATGCCTGCTCCATCATTTTTTCCCTCTCCCAAATGCCGTCTATTTTGCCCAGTGTTAGGAATGACCCAAACTCTCATATCCACTCCCAAGGACATTTTTGAGCTGCTAGTCTCTACCTTCATGACTACAGACATGTTTTCTTGTCCTGCATCCACTCACAGCAAAAGTTAAAAAGGGAAAGGTTACCTCCAAAAAATATCCTCCTGTCTGAACTTACAGGATCTGTGCTGACAAACAGCAGCTCATCACTCGCTGCCCTCATCCTTGCACACAACTCTGCTGAAAGTGAGCGGGGACATTAGGAGCACCTTGCCAGCCTGAGCTTCCCAGAGTCCTTGCTGGCAGCACAACTTGATCACTGCTATCTGCACCTCATCAGTCAGTTCTGAGAACACAATATCCAGAAAATAATCTACCACATATCAGGAAGGGTGGGAGGGAAAGAAGTATTTTTATATGAAATTAGCCTCAGGACTGCTTGACTGAAGCCTGTAGAAAAGCTGAAGGAGTTTAACAGCAGGAGGTTTCCTCAGTTCTTGGAAGAGAGAGCACCAGGCCGGCACAGCATCACATATGGCTGCTGGGGAGCTGCTAGCCCAAAAGAATCACCTGCAATGTGATCAGGACAAATGGGTCAAAACCCATGTTGTGTGGACATGGATTTAGAGCACTCAAAGCTAGGATGTGAACTTAAGAGCTGCTAAATGCGATTGTTCTTACCAGACTCTATTCCTCCTTCCCTCTTTCTTTTTTTTTTTTTGTTTGTTTTGTTTTTGTTTTGTTTTGTTTTGTTTGGTTTTTGTTTTCCACTAAGAAGAGCTGTCCACGCTGCTGGGAACACTGCACAGAAGGTTAATCCAGGCACTTACCACTTAACTGTTTACAGCCTGTGTACAGGTCTGAGGAATGAGAAACGACAGCAGGCGGAGAAGGGCTCAACAGGCTGTTGGAGAGCAGCCTTTTAGCACGCCAGAGATCAAGTTTCCTTGGAAAGAGAGGGACCCCCAAAACAGCAGCAGGGCATTCCTCTGTTGCCTCGTTATACTGGGACGCTGAACTACAGCACAAGCCTCTACTGTGGTTTAAAGCTCGAGTGTCTTAATTGCTCCCTGAATTACACTTATTATAGGACCCTTGATTAATTTCTCCTTTCTGTTGCAATTCTAGTCAGTGCAAGAAGCTTTTGCTGGTGGCTGGCTTGCCGAGGGCTGTCATTCCTAAAAACCCTTTAACAGTCTTCATAAGTAGCAAGCATTCACCAGAAGGCAAAATGCACCCTCTAGAAATATGTGATGTTATATGTGTCAAGGAATTTAGGTTTCCAAGAAGCTGCTCAGGCCATCAAGCTCAGGTCCGCTGCTGTGCATATACCTGTCCCCGCTCTAATGGGACTCCGGTTTTAAAAATCAATTTCTTTAATCCCCCTAATCCCGTTAAAACTATTGCTGAGCTGTAATCCCAGATGGTAAGAAAATTTCTAATGCTGTTCAGCCTAATTCATTCATCACTGAATTGTTCCTCTTTGTGCTGCCACCACTGCCTTTCGGCTTAAAGAGTCCTTTTTCCCACAGCGTTCACAGATAAGAGCTAGAGCCTCTCCAGAGAGAAACAGACACTGGGCTGTTTTAAAGAGACTCCTGTACCCACTGCACCTGGGATGTATTTATGCATTTAACATCTGGACCTCACCTAACACAGGTGCTGTTTGTAATTACAGCTGCCTCGTGCTCTGCAGGAGCAAAGAGGAGGAGAACAGGCACATAAAGGAGCGCAATGGCCATCCCCCTGCAACAGTCTGGCTTTCGTGCTAGTTCCATCTTTCTGTCAGAGATGTTTCTGTCACTTCTGAGGAGCTCAGTTTGCTCCTGGTGATCCTTTCCACGCTCTCAGAACAGAGAATTTCATGCCCAGGGCAGGCAGGTGCCCTTCAGCCCTCCACCAGCCACTGCCCTGCGCTGCTTTCCCAAGGCGTGAGCAAACGGGCTAGTCCGGCACTGTGCTCCGGCAGCGCGTTCCCCGGTTTTCTCCCAAATGAATATGAATTAGCAAGGTTCAGATGTGAAAACAAAGCAAACAAAACCTCTGAAATAAGACAGGGATGAACACAGTGATATCCAAATATCCCACCAAAACCCTCCTGCTCAGGACTTGCCTAACCTTACAAGCACTGGAAGCCTCCCTGTCTCACCTGTGGTACCCTCAGGTGCACAGAAATCTGCTGCCGTGCACAACTGGGACCTTCTGCACCTTGATGAATTGTTACTATGTCGTCTCTCTTACACAAGAACTAGGCAGTGACATGCTTACGTCTTCTTATGATCCAAACTATAGTCTGTACTCTGAGTTCCTGTAAAACCCGCTTGTAGGGCTGGGACCCCCAACAACAGGCACTGAGACTGTTTTGTCCACAAATTACCAAGCCTCTTGAGTGCTCGGGAGTGAGTCAGGTTCCCCCCACTCTGTCCTCCCTCCCCTAATTAATCTCCCTCATTCCAGGAGCATAGCACAAGCAGCGAGGGATTAGCTGCTCTGGGTGGGACGTCTCCTCTTTCGCAGCCAGCGCTGAAGCTCTGCCAGGCTGTAGAGACACACGGGTCCAGGAGAAAAGCAGAGCAGTAAGCCTGAGCCTCCGCAGCCTCCTGAACGTGCACTCACCTACAGCAGGGAGGTGTCAGCCCTGCTGCCCCCCCCGGCCCGGTGCATCATCTCGGTGCACGTTTAATTTAGGCATGTGCTTACTTTCATTGCTACTGAGAGCACTTGCATGCTACATTACCCACATCTTGCCCCATCAGCCTCACTGTGTTTTTAGAACATCTATAAAGCAGCTTTTTTAGTTCTTGTTTCATTTCAAGCAATATCCAAGCCACATAAATCCCATGAAAACATCGCATCCCTCAGTTTCCTCTGTGCAACTATCTCCATCCCCTGGGATTTAAAGCTCTTGCCTTCTTCCGCCCAGAAGACTCCCTCGGGTCCATAGCTGTCAGTCAATCTTGCTCTCGAGCTACCTAATTGTTCAGCATAATGAAGTTAAACTGAGAGCAATTACTCTCAAGATCAGTACTTGTATTTTTCAGACCCGCGGAAGGGCTTATGGGCACCAAGCCTGCCTGTTTCTTCCCACGGCCGTACCAGCTGGTCTGGAGAACATCTCACTCCTCTTCGTGAGCCCCTGGCAGCTACAGCACAGGCTGATCTCAAATACACAAGTGATTGTCAACTGCGTTGCCTAACTTGGGATGCATTTTGGAGAAGGTGGATGGAAAAGACGGCAAGAGGAAGCTATTGTTTTGCCTAGCAGAGGGGAGGTGAAAGGCAGCCAGCTGTAGGTAATCAGGGTGGGAAGCTGCCGCTGTGCCATTTTAGAATTGGCAATTTGCAGTCGGGAGAGACATTTTTTTCTATCCTGCCAGCTGGAGGCTCTTGGCAAAGCGGTTATGTTTTTAGAAGCTAAACAAATTCATCTTTCTTATTTTTCCCCAGAGCTTTGGATTTTACCTCAAGAGGTTTGATCTAAAGATTTTTTATTGCATCTGACTAACAAAAGACTTATTAAAAATGAAAGAGGACACAAGAAAAATAGGAAGAAGTACAAGTGTTCATCTCTATTCAGCAAATCAACTGCTTTTTGAACATATGCAGTCTAAGTGGTTCTGAATTTATTTATTTTCCATTCATGAAAATAAACAATTTCACATTGGCATACAGTTACCACTCCAATTTATGTTCCTGTAAAGAAGTGCAAAGCTTTGAGTTGTCTTGTAGCACTGTACATAATCCAGCACTTACAAATAATAGTTATCATATTTATAATATTTTGACAAGGAGATCATTCTCCCATGTCTTCTCCCACAACTCTATGCCTCTTACCCTTAGTGAGCTTTGATGTACGGTTTAAACTTGCGGTATAGAACTATTAGCTCAGCAATATAGGGTTAGTTTTGTTTTTCTATTATAAAATATATATTTCAACATCTCTATTATTTTCCTCTGGAGATTACGCAGGCACAATGATTTTCTGTATTTAAATGTGTTGAACTAAAAGGCTTAAAGTTTAAACATATCTTTGGGTTAGCGTTGGTGTTTATGATAAGCTTTCAAACATGGAGACCATTTGGCTTGGTCTTTATTACAGATAAAAATTAGCCCTCCAACTTGTGCTGTGTATTATACCTATCTGGGTGTGATTTCAAAACCTTTTTGTCGCCTGTCGCACATCTGCAGCACAACACATGGTAGCCCCATGTCAGTAAAGCACATGCTGAAATTTGAGCACATGCTTAAAAGCAATTTATTTATTAGAATATGCTCAAACACACACTTTTATACTAATGTGTTTTGCTGAACTGACGTGATGAACAGTCTAACTGCAATGTCCCAACACACCTGCTCTCAGGAGAATTAGGTCATGTAGATTTACAGAACTTCAGGAAAAGGAAAAAGTTACAATTAGGTCTCACCTATTGCCCAGACCTTTTTATTTGCTTTAGAAAAACAGAGCATAGGAAGGTATTTGCAGGATCAAAACATGCATAAAACTACTTTGCAGATATTTGAGTTTGAATGCTGTTCAGATGACCATGGTGTTTCCTCTTGATCTTGGAGCCTTTGAAATAAAATAAAAATGATTTTGCATGAATTTGCCAATGAGTTGAGAGGATGATATTTCAAGAAGAGCAACACCCAGAATTTGACCTTTTCAGCTGTGCTGAAAACAGCAGCCACTTTGTGTTACCAGCTATTGTGAAATTAAGTGTCTTTCATTTCAAGAGGAGGTAAGTCACACCTCCTAAGAGCTGGGACCAAATTTCCCAAGTCCAGCGACTCTGAGAGCTATTCTTCAAGGGCCTGTTCAAAACTGAGATATGAACACATCAGGCATATGAAGTGCTTGGTCTGCTGGAGATCTGGATAATTGCTCTTTCATTTTTGCACTTTTCCAATGGAAGCACATTGCTGCTAATTTCCTTCTCCTGTTTTCTTTTCATGCAGCCTTCATAGCTCAAACTAGTGGTTGGGGAAGAGATAAAAAACCAACATCTTCCTTTCTGAGTCTTCACAGACCCAACAGAGTGATGTGGAAGGAAGATTTCTGTGCAATGAATCCTCTCCTACAGTTCAAGTCATCAAGTCATCTTTGTCAAAATAAAAAACTTTTCAAAGCACAATTGCTAAAGACGTAGAACTTTATTTTCAGAGCAGAATGAAAGACACATATTTCACTAGGACTCATGCCTGAGCTTGTCTCAAAAACTACTTCACTGCAAAATGCTGCACCATCTAAAGCGAAACAGTATGAGGAACACAGTCATATTGATCCAGATCACTTCAAACTTGAATATAATTTTTCTATTTACAAGGTATTTTAAAAAACTAGTATGTTGCTATTTTGCGCGTTTTGGAAAATTGAGTATTTAAAATTTGTATTAGTTAATATTTCCATTGCCTTTTAAACACTATCTAAATTAAACCTTTTGATTAGACCATTTTGATTTTCCAAAAGAAATACTTCAGAACCTTTGTTCTGCAGGAAATACCTGTGTCTTGGGTTTTTGTTCAGATGCAAGCTGACAGCTGTACTTTTCAGTATTTCCTGGAGAATGAGCTGGTGGTAAAATGCTTTCTGCTCTAGAAGAACACTGGTGATAAATGCAGTAACAACAATTGTGTATTAAGTAAATGTGGTATGAAATGTGGTTTAGAGTCCCATAAAACAGATGGTAATGATTCTCCTCCTAACAAGCAGAGAAGCTGTGAATTTGCAGCTTGAATTCAGTGTCCAGGAATAAGACCCAGCAGGGCAAGAGGGAGTTACGATATTGTGAGCACAACTGTCACGCCAAGCGGATGCACGGAACAAAATTAATTTCCATCAGCTTTGGGAGAAGTCTCCCACCTGCACAGAGGGTTGCATAGAGGAGCTGCCTATGAGAGGGAAAGAGAGGTTAAAAATGAAGATGAAGAATTAGTATTAGATTTTTTTAAAAAAAGATCTCTGAGAGTCTAATCTGCTTTCCTAAATCACTGCTAGAGCCAAGGTTTTGGAGCCAAGTTGCTGAAGCTTCAGCACTGTGCTGAAGTACTGTGTAATTGCCGGGGATCTCTTCACCTCACAGGTGCAGAGCAATATGCATTTATATAGCTAATCCCGGCTGGGATGAGAGAGACACATCTTCTGGGACATTCTGTCAGAGTGATAAATAACAGAAATAATTTTTAAAATGAATGAAATGACTGATTTTGTGAAATTAGTTATGTTCCAGATAAGGCAGATCACTGCTTACTATTTTATCTATGGCTTTAATTGCTGAACTATGGCCCCTTTTCATGACATCGATGCTCCGACTCTCAGTCCCTCTTGCGCCTCCTGACTCAACTGCTCCAAAATCCTCCCAAGTACTCTTTAGTGCAGATTTACGGCTTTAACGGTGGAAGTAAATCACAATAAAAGAAGCATTCAATTCTATTAGATCATACATCTTGAAACAAATAAAGTGGACTGTATTTATGGGATAAGACTTCATGGGTCTGAAAAAGGCTTAGAGAGTCTCCGAATCTGAGCTCCTCTATGATGCTTCAGGGAAGAAGGTCCATATGGCCTTGAGGTTTAGGAATAGACAAGAAACTAAGCTGACTAGTGAGGCTACAGTACCTGTCTATATCAAAATCAGCTGTTGAGATCCCAAAAGTGGGAAGGAAGTTGAATAATTGGATGAGATTCACAAAGAGACAAGGAAATTTTTTTCAAGATGCAGAATAGGACTTCCAATGAAAGATTCAAAGAGCTTAACTAAGGTAGGTTATCAAAAACATGCCAAGAGATGGCTTCTTTCGTGCCCGGCCATCTCCACTGGGATCAGAACATGGGTTCTTCAGCCTAGCAGATAAAAGTGTAACTAGATCAAATAGCTGGGACTTTAAAAGTTCCTACTCCGATTCAGATGTGAAATAAAGCTCAGATTTTTAAGATGAGGGCAATTATGACTGGAAAGAACATACCCGAGGTGCTCTGTGTTTCACTGGAAAATTTTAAACAATGATTGATGGCCATGTGGAAGACATGATCCAGTTTAAATCAGAATTAGCTGATCTTTGTTGTGCAGAAGATCAAACTGTCAGATTGTTATGGTGCCTTTTGAGCTACAAAACTATGAAAAAAAAGAAAAAATCCCCGAAAAGAAAAGCTTTATTATTTATTGCATATAGAGGTGGCAGAGCCAGCTAGAGCTCAATAATATACAGGCACTGGACATTTATCTTAGACTACTTGTCTATTTTCCCTCTCTGGCCAGTCAGAGAGGGACTCATTTCACACTCAAATAGGTCAGAGGAATTGTCCTGTAGAAGTATTACACTCACTGACCACAAATGGAGCCTGAGTGGCTTAAAATACCTATCCTGCTTTTAGATGATTTAAGTGAGATGAATGCTACTCTCTTTCCTCAATACACCATATCAGTGGAAATTTTAGATTGCACATTTTTTTAGATTAATCTCTGTGAGACAAAGAGAGGGCTTTAATGTATCAATAGAAGCATGAAGGTGCTTTCACTCCAGAGATAATGTTCTGAGGCATTATCAAATTTAAATGATACAAGGTTTTTATAGCTTCCTCTGCTATTAAGTTACATGTCTTTCTACAGTGATTCTGGGATGTCTCATTAACTTCAGCAGAGCTGCACAATGTAGTTCAGGGAAAAGTTCTGTGCAAATATTCTACATTAACTTTCTTGAGCATAGTCTTACTCTTGCTGCAAGGAACTGATGTTGTCTTCAACAGAAGTTTTCCTGGAGAAAAGAATGCAGGATTTGGCCCTTAGCCATGCTCTAATTCTTACAACAAATTTCTTTTATTCCTTCAGTGTTGTTAAAAAAGCCTTAGATGTATCACAGATCTTGAACACATGCAGATCAGTATGGACCAAATAATGAATTCCATAAATGTGGGCAAGCTGGAACAAATCTTGTTTCTAGTTTCAGAAAAGGGAAGATAAATAATAGATGAAATGGATCTGCTTTGTTGTGAACTTTAACAGTGACGTTACTTGAGCTCATTTTGAGAGTTCAAGCAACGCAAAGATACAGAGGAAGGCTATGTTTATTGGTCTATGTTCCCTGGAAAGGACATAAGCCTGCTTACCATCTTAATGTGTCTTGCATTCTGTGCATGTCAGTGAAGAGGTGACCAGGTTTCATGTCACTTTAAAAGCATCATAGCCTGGTTTCAGCCCTTTTTCTTTTTATTTTCTGGGATTAGGAAGTCTTTCTCTTTAAGGTGATTGGCTTCATTCTAGACAGTGTTTGTCTAAATAAATGATGGTCACTACTACTTTTTGACTCTCCTTGATTGCCTGTGTGAAAGGAATTCTTGGCTTGGGTGCATTTCCAAAGGGAGAGATGCTAACAAGAGTTGATGGGTACTGTATGGAAGCCAATAACACATGCATCTGGAAACAGCACTCTTAGCCACTGGTCTGTTTTCTTCCTGACAATGCTCACAGCATTGTCAATGTTACCAGACTGTATTGCTGAAACACAGTGATGTTGTTTTAAAAAGGAATAAAATTACCTTCAAAAAATTGTTCATAATAATGGCTTATCTGTCTTGGCTGGCCTGATGTTCTGCAAAACACTTCACATTTTGCACTGACTTCTTCAACTATTGCACATTGGTCAGTGTCCCCAGCCTTTGTCCTCTTAAAATCATGTGTCAGGCTTCTAAGATAGATGTTTCTATCTCATCTGTGACAGTTTTCATGTTAACTTCACTAGAATCTGATTTTATCTTTCCATGGAGGCAGCTGGAGCATAAACCATGTCATATAATGAGCAAGGGCAGTCGAAGGCCAGAACTGTACAAAAGCCAAAGCTTGCATAAAGATAGCTTATTTAGGATGGCAATTTAAATATCTGACACATACTCATATATTTAGGGCTAACACTACCGTGCATTTGGAAGAGGCAGTAGCAAGCCTGATGTCAAATAATGAAGCCCTTTGTTTCTATGCTACACCACTTCTCACTGTGTACTAAACTAATCAGTAGTTGTGCAAAAATTGAATTATAAAGTTTAAATGTTTCTAAAACATCATTGTGGAAGTGTGGCTAGAGGTTCCACATTTAGGGCTTCAATCAATTTTGAAATGGAAGCAAGGATGCAACTACTTTATTATGTGTGAATAATAGCGTACTCACACACAAATTATTGCACTTATTCTTTCAGTACATGATTACTTTCCTCACAGTTTACAAATGAACTAGTTAACTAATGAAAAAGTTAACACTTCTCCTAAGAAACTTAGGGGCCTTTGTCAGCACATTATTTATTTCCTGTGCAAGTTCATTGTTTAAATAATATTGTCTTATCAACTTCGCAGATAACTACATTCATTGCAGTGAGATCTATAACATTCCTTTGAACTGTCCTTCAAAACAGTATTCATCCTTTTTGCCCTTTTTAAGATTATTTTTTTCTTTTTCATGGGAGCTGAAAAAGATGAGTAGTCCTTTTTTAGAAAAGAATAAAATATTGGTTTGAAATGGTGTCATTCCCTCACCAAGGGCAATAGGATCAGAACATGGTAGCCTTTAGCAGATGCTTGCTTCTGTTGATCTCAGACTTGAACTGAACCATAGATTTTGGCTGCCTTCTTGAGACTAGGTAAAGGCACCTAGATTTTTTTAATTAAACATTAGCCTGGGTGGAGTACTGGTACGGAAATACCTATTTTAGAAGTTGTGAGCAATGGGTCACTCTCATGCTAATGAAAAGAAGTGCTGTCACTTTCGACGTGAGAATCTAAGTATCAGTTCTCTATGACTGACCTTCTTGGTTTAGGAGACTATCAGGCCTCCTTGCCAGGGATCCTTCCAGCTGCACCTTTTCATTATCTTCACACATCAGATCTACATCTTCCAATATGTAATTACGCTCACAGAGAGAGAATCTGTTTTCTTGCTGGAAGGTTAATTTGTCTAACTTCATCTTACAATTATTGGAGCTTGGTTTGCCTCTCTTTGCAAGGTTAAAAAGCTCTCAGGCATTTTTTTTCTACATGCAGGGACTCAAGTCATCTCTCAGCTGTGCCTTTGGTGAAGTGAAAGAAAGGGCTTCTCAGGTCTCCAGAAATTCCATGTCCTTGAAATGTGAAAGTGAATCAGTTCTTACCATTGCTGTGTGCAGAAGTAAAATCATTGTCCTGTTTCTACATGCTGCATTTTTTTTTTCCTAAATAGATACGGTAAGAATTACTTTGAATTTTTGCAACAGCATCACAAGTGAGCACTCACAGTGACATGCAGCACTTTATAACAACACTGGATTTTTCTCAATACAAGCTTGTGTGCTTATGTGACATTGCAGAGTTGACACAGTTTTCTGCTTTTAGTTCCTGAGATAACTCTTTTGCAACCAGCTCAACTATATCTTCACAGCATTGCATCATTTTAGAAATCCCTGGCTTTAGGACGCTTTTTTTTCTCTCCCCTGATTGAGGCACGATCTGTGTTCTTGGTTCTCAAAGCCATGTTTTCTGTGTTGTTAAAACAGATTTTATTGGACTGAGACCACTAGCAATGTGGTTCAGATTGCACTGAAAGAGTAACTATCTCTCTTTACTGTTTGCTCTTTTACCGATACCAATGCCACTTGAAACTGGTTGTGCAAATATTGTGGAGCTTCTAGAGAGTGAAACCTGAAGGTAGATTGGTCCCATCTCATTTGAGTAATCCTGGACATACTTCTTGCAGCAATGATATTCTGTGGAAATGCTATGGCAACATCAAAATGTTGGCTGTCTAGCAGGCTTACTGTGTCCTGTGCATGATCCGTGAATCAACAGAGGAATTTAGTTCCCAGAGTGTCAGTCTGGCACATTTCACAAGCACTACATTCACTTACTACAAAAAAAAGAAAAAAAAAGAAAAAAAAAAAAAGAAAAAGAAAAAGTCAGCCAGTCATACAGAGAAAGTGCTATAGTGACTGAGAGATGAAGTTCCTGCTGCTAATCCTTGTATATACTAACTCTAAGAAGCTAGGAATAAATCATGCATGGTTTAATTCAGAGGGAAAATATACTCTCCTTCAGATTTTTTATTATTTTTGTACTTGTCTGCTTTTCTTTGTTCATACAATTTCTTTGGTTTTGCATCTCCTTCCTAGTCTCTGGACATATTAGTATGCTTTCTTTCAGTTAGATGTGATCTCTCTCTGAAACAGAGGCTGGAGATATTGGTCAGTGAAGTACCAGGTTTGAGCCACAAAGGCCAAAAGGGATATTAGTCTGGGGTTCAGTGCATAAGAACATGTTCATATTGTTTCTAGTTTGCTGCAAATGAGAGCACAACACTGTGCCTGCACTTAGTTCTGTCATGCAGTGATTTCCAGTGCCCCAAAGTGAATATAAGATTTGCGTCTGCCTGTTGGTCTCTTTTGCTGTGTATAGCTTAAAAAAGGAAATGCAAGGACATTTACAGGATTATGCTGCTTCTTCAGATGACACCTAGAATGAATAAGATAGGAGTAAGGTAGAGCTTACTCCATTAACAGCAAGATTTCAGGCTCCCTAGTAACAGAGTCCACGATTGGGAAGCTTCTCTCACTAAGCAGAGATCATAGAATCACAGAATTGTTTGGGTTGGAGGGGACCTTAAGGATCATCTCGTTCCACCCCCCCTGCCATGGGCAGGGACACCCTCCACTAGACCAGGTTGCCCAAAGCCCCATCCAACCTGGCCTTGAACACTTCCAGGGAGGGGGCATCCACAGCTTCTCTGGGCAACCTGTTCCAGTGCTTCACCACCCTCACAGTAAAGAATTTCTTAGTAATATCTAATCTAAATCTACCCTTCTTCAGCTTAAGGCCATTACCCCTTGTCTTATCACTACACTCCCTCCCCATTTTTCCTGTAGGCCCCCTTTAAGTACTGGAAGGCTGCTCTAAGGTCTCCCAGGAGCCTTCTAGATGTTGTGGGAAGATATCTAATCTTGACTGAAACTTCCAGGGGAAGTTTCTTTTTAAATTATTCTCATGGTTATCACCTTCCCTATTAAAATATTGTGTCTATCTTTAATCCATTTTTTTCTTTTAGGTATTTGAGCTTGTAGAAACTCACACTATCTTTATATTGCCACATGTGTGGTTTGTTCTTTACTCCATGGATGTGAACATTATTCCTGAAGCTTCACTTTGGCAGACAGAGGTAAGGTAGAGTTCCCTGAACTGTACACACTGAAGCGTGTTCAAAACTGATGGCATCTGAACTGACCGCTATCCCACTCAGAAGAGAAATACTAGGGTTTACCAAAAATAGTTTCATAAAAAACATCGGCTCCACAGTCAGAGACAGTCAAATAAAATTAAAACACCTGTTAGGAATTTTTAGGAAAGAAATACATAACAAAAGGGAAAATATCCTGTTGCTAATGTGTAAGTCAGATGAGTAGGCAGGGACTACTCTTCAGCGCGGCAAAGGGACAGTTCAAGGGGGATGTGTTTAAAGCCTCTAAAATGTCCAGAAATGTGAAAAAAAGTGGACTGGTGTTAATTGGGGTCTCTTCCAAACCACGAGCTCTAGTTTTGAAACTCATACGAACTAGGTTCAAAAGCAACCAAAGGAGGTGATTCTTCATGCAACAGGCAGTAGATGAGTGAATCTCTTTGCCAAAGAAAATGCAAGAAGTTGCGAAAGCAAGCTTACATGGTTTCAGGAGAAAAGGGGACAAGTAGCCTTAGCCCACTGCAGAGACAACAGGCTGACTGCACTCCTGCCAAATCCAGTGTCTCCATTATTATGTTTGATCCCTTCCTCGTTCTTATGGCTCACCTTGAAAGGAGAGCTGAACGCAAATGCAAAACAACTAAATTCTATATCCTGTCTGAAATTCTTATTTATTTACTTTTTTTTTTTTTTTTTGTTCTGACCTTCAC
>VXBL01008151.1:416851-587284 GCA_013400195.1 Aramus guarauna
TTTTGTTCTGACCTTCACTTAAAATCTCTGGATAAACGTTGTTGTATAAAACTAACGTTATGATAGAAACATCATAATGATCATGAATGCTAAATGTCTGCATTAGAACAAGCTGACATTCATTATAAAGTGTCTTAAAGATCAAGGAAGCTTAATTAAAAAAGCTGCAACTTTTAAAACTGATTAAAACAGAGTAAGTAATATGGACAAAGGTGACTTAAGTTCAACATGCCACAGACAGAACGTGCTCACCAGGGAAAGTCTTTTTTTTTTTTTTGTTGACCAAAAACTGAAAACTCAACTCTGCACAAGGTTAAAGATTGTATTTTAATCACAGACTGAAACATCATGATTTACAAAACTGATGGTTAGATTTAAAACCAACCACTACATCTTTCTGTGGGAATACTCCCCCCACACCGTAGCAGATTAGGGGTTCAAGTGAAGAACAGAGCTGTTCATGTTTGCCTTTGGGACTGAACAGTGATTTCCAGGATGATGACTGATGCTGCAAGAATTCATCTAAGATGCTTGTCAATACATTTCGTTTACCCAGCTGAAAGTAGCTTCTTCTAGGGAACTCCACTGGATTCATCAGAAATCCCAACCATCTTGCAGCTTTCTGTCCAGAGCCTTCTCTGCAGCTCCTCATCATACGCTACGTCAGCCGATTTTGTCCTTTCCTCATTGTAAAGGTAGCAGCCGCCAGCTCCTTCCATCTCAGGTGATACTGCTGCATAGATGCTCGTAGAGGCTCCTTCCTCTGGAGTCTACAGAAACAAACAAACAAACAAAACCAGATTCAGGCAAGGCAGGTACAATAGAAGAATTACATTAAGCCATAGGACCTTACCAGTGACAATCAGCTTCCCTAGTTTTGCATCACATTTGTGGTTCTTATGCACACCTCAAGCTGGCAATGGTAAAAGTGCCACCTATCCAACTGGCAGAGAACACAACATTTCTACAACAGCGCTGGTTTGAGTCAGCTTAAGGCCACAGAACAGACATGGAAAACTCTGGTCCATTTTTTCAAGTGCTAGTCAGATGGAGCGTACAAAATAATTGATTTAGTTTCCACAGTTAGAACTAATAAACCCAAAAGGAAACACAAATATTAAAATCCTAGTTTAATTACTCATTTTGCAAGGAAAAAAGGGTCTGTACTCTGCCTTAAGAAGATGAAGGCTATGCTATATGCTCAATGTGTTCATTGTAACAACAAGACACGAGCAAAGGATCAGGGAAACCACGACAGCAAATTAAGATTCCGCAGTTCAATCCAAGGAAGCAGGAAAACCAGGGAATTACATTTCACACAGAGCATAGTTATCAGAGTTCTACAGTGTCATAAAGCAAAATGGTGAAAGATCTATAATGTCTGATATACCAGGAGTATTAAATGAAAATTAATAAGTGAATAGCTTAGAGTGATAACTCCTTTTATCCCAAGGATATGCAAAACATTTCCATTTTGCATTCAGCAGGATCACACAGCTATCACTAAAATTATTTCTCTTATTGAGGGGCATATTTAAAACACAACATTTGATATGTTTTGTCTTTATCAGTGATATAATTATGATCAATGCCTGCTAGATAATGATGTGTCATTTTACAATCCTTGCAGTCATTCTCTGAGTCATTAACAATACCAATGCTGCTCATAGCTTTGTCTGCTGCACCTGACAGGATGTCTTTTCCTGAAGAACTCACTTGATGAATGAGACAGTATTGAATAGGTTACCCAGTGCCTAAGTAAAAAAAAAAAAAAAAACTAAGTAATTTAAAGCTTTTTGTATTAGAAATAATTAATTTATCTAAGGTATCGGGCATTTGGTCTCATTTGCAAGTAAGTTAGAGCCATGTCACCCAATCACACAATAAGACAAGGTTACCCAAACCTTGCTTGAGCAGTCTCAGCACCTGTGAGGGAAACACAATTCCCTGTGTGACCACAGGCACATTCCTCAAAAAATGAACTGCTGAAGAAGAAATGTGCCCTGCTGAGGTGCTTGCATGCACAAAGCTCCACTGGTTCCATGCCAAGCCCTTGATCAAAGGTGTTTAAGCTGAAGGAAAACTACTGATGCCAACAGCTTTTACTATCAGTTACCACACAAAGTCAGCTCGCCCTGTTCCAGATACCACCTAATGAAATAAGATGATAACCCAGCTATCCAACAGGCTATTCTCTCAGAAAAATATCAGTCAATATGGTAAAAAAAAAAAAAAAAAAAGTCACATCTAGGTAACTGCTGGAATATTTTTTTAATTTTTAAGATGAGTGTACTGTGAGATACTATCTAGACACACTTACAAAGTGCTTATTTATCTTAGTTCAGTACTCTACTACTACTTCTACACCCTTCTTCATCTTATGGAAAATACTGCTATTCACATCCAGCAGATTATCTAAACAACATAAAGTTATGGGTATGCATAATTGTTTGCAGGCTCAGGATGACTCTAAAAAGTTGGAGTCCACACACTCACATAGTGGCTACTATCATGACTACTACTATGACACAATATAAAATACCTTAATATTGTAAAGCAGCAGAACAATGATTCATATTTTATGCAGTTTATTTTGGATGACAGAGAGAAATCAAAATTTTTTAAGGTACTGCTGTGCTTTACTTAAAAATCTAGTGAAAAAAATAAACAATTAGTTCATGCAATGGTTCACTGGACATTACGTTCCTCTATTCAACAGCTCTCCAGCAAAAACAAGTATAAATGTCAATGTTGATGACTCCCAAATCGTAATGACAATAGCTCAAAACTAAAATGCTTTTAAAAAATTGTCTGTGGGTGCAATTTGTGTGAGTATGTTCTTATCAGCAGGGCTCTCTACAGGCTCAGAGACTGGTGTACCTGTACAGCATCAGAAATACCATGTGTTTGTGCTGATCCAATGAGAAAGTTCTCCCAGGATATGCAGCATTTATTGGGACTTTTTTTTTTCATGATATGTCAAGTAAATTCCCTACCAGAGGGAATCACCTATTGACAATAATATCAAATACATTAAATAAAGGCTATGTACAGTTGTTGGTTTTATTCATCTGACCCTAGCAATCCTTTACCAAACTATTTTATATAGAAAATTGTTTCCTATTCTTCAATACAAATAAAATATCAAAATAGGTTCAGAAAATAATAAATGTGCTTTCATGGCCACACTGTGACCAGTCTATAAGCACAGTGACATTGTCACCATCCATTAAGGTCAGCTTCTGTAAATTTTTACAAGACTTAATTTGGTTTTCATCCTGTCCACCATATACAATATGATGAGTAGCAGGCTCTAGGCAAAATTTCTGTTTAGTTTCTATCACCTGTTGATAAAAGCAATTAGCTAAACACATAAGGAAAAAATACTATAATGCATTAAGCAATTAGTGTATAATAATTTAAGTTAAATGAAAACAATTTTTCCAGTGCAACAGGGAGCAGAGTTGCATATGTATGCTTAATTAATTGTCTTATCCCATCTTCTAAGTGCTTAATTAATGCTGAAAGCTTTAATGTTCCCTTACTTGAGGATCTCTTCATTGTTTTGGCATGTTTTCTGTTTTAATGAAAGTAAAAAGGAAACCCTGCACTAGGAGTCCCCTGGCCTTCTGGCTGGGTGGATGACCTACCTGCTTTGAGAGGCTGGAAGAAAAGCATATGCTGTGATTTCACCTCTGGATCATGCCCATACCTACTGCGAAAGCACCATACATCCACCTGTCCACACACAGTCCAGACCAAGACTCTTTCCCAAAGTGCTGGATCTACTACACACCCATAGAGGAATTACACCACACACATACGCACGTCCTGCCTGTGTACCAGCACCTGAGGAGCTCTTGGGAAGGAAGAAGCTGGCAGCAGGTAGCAACCACTGGAGCAATTCATGAGTATCTGGACAGGGAGCAGGAGTAATTTTTCCAGCAGTGACAGCCCCACTCCTGGTGGCCAACTTTCCTGTGAGATTCATAGCTCTTCTTTTAATACCTGACTGCCCATCAAAAGATGAGGAGGAACCATAAAGCTCTTGGAAAAGAAAATGACCACAAGCAGAAGACTACTGTCAAAGCAACACATCTGACCCATCCTTTGATGCCAATGGCCTTCGAGGGACGAGAGGGACCTTAACCTATAAAAACCCATGTTTGTCATAATGCTCTACACAAACAGGAACAAGTTCCCATCTTTGGGACTCTGAAGTATGATACCAAAAGTTGCAGGTAGACAAGCAGTAACAACACATATCATTCCAATCACAGGGCAGGATATTCTACACATTGCTGAAATAAATAAATAAAAACCAAAACCCAAACAAAACAAACAGTAACAGAATAATATACATATATATAGGATCAGTAACATCTTGACCATTAATTGGCTGGATTTGTCTTAAGACAAGAGGGATTCCTATAAATTGCATGATGCTTCTTCACTCCTCAGTTACCAACTTATTTGTGCTTAACTTTTTTTAAATTGGATTTTTGTTTACAAATGATTATATTATTATTATCCAAGCAATTGTAAATAATACTTTTGTCATATCTAAATAAAACTTATTTCTGCTTAACTTTTTCCTAATGAAATTCTACATCTGCAGAAATTCCTTTTATTTGTTACAGTATTGATCATGTCTCTTTTACATTTTTTTGCAATTAACTATTTTTTTGCAGTACCCTTTTAACAGTAAATAAAGGTCTGATTGAAATAATGTATCTTTGTTTTGCACATAACATGGATAAGCTGTGAAACAAGGAGTTAAAGATTGCATGTGACTAGCTTATTTAAGCAAAATGTAGTCTATATACACAAATTGACATAATTGTGCCACTATCTATTCCCAAAGAAAAAGATGAGGTTTTACAGAAGCTTTGATATTTCTCTTTTTTAAATATTCATCAATAGTAAGTCATCAACATAGAATAATTTTTGCTCAGCATCAAATGTAATATTCTGTTCTATGAAATCTGGGACATATACTAGTAGGTTTTGTGTTTTAGTTTTGTTTTTTTAAGACTTAGCACATTTTGATTAATGCATTAAGTGCCATGTAATCTTGTCAATACTAGGCGCTAATGCTCACAAAATGTGTTAGCTGACAACAGTTAGTCCCTACAGCCATGTCACCATGAAATGTCACGTCATTTTCATTTGTCTACAACAGGTGCAACAGCTTAACTCTTTGGAAATCACGTATCTGCATCAGTTATACGTGATGGCTTGGTGGTGCTTCCCTTGTTAACCCATGTGCTTATCCAGTTCCACCTCCACCTGAATTCATAAGTCAGAGTCCTGGGCAGACAGTACGGTATGTCCATCGAAAACCACAGAAACTTGAACAGAAAACAAAACTAAAAAGCCCCATCTTCTGCAATCCATTCATTTTCCCCGTACCATTTTCAGTAACTACCAGCAAACAGTGAGAACCTTGCTATGAGTCTTAAACACTATGATGAACAGTTTGAATGGATGGCCTGCATATACTCCAAATTGTATTGGTTGGCAGAGTTGGCCATATGATTGAAAAAGCAGCAGTGATACAACCCATGGTATCAGAGGAGAACTTGGAATAGCTTCCCCTCACCCCAGTCAATCAGCTGGTTGTACTTGGTTTGTATTTTATGACTTCAGGATGCTGCCATCTTGAATCATGGTAGGAGAAAAGGTTGGGCAAAGAGGACAGACAGCAGGAAGCAGCTGGCAAACTCAATGACTGACATCGCAGTTGCATTTTGAGGGACATGAATGAGGGGTCAAACAGGCAGATGTCCACCCAGGACTGCCTGGTAAGCTGTCAGATGCTTAATGCTGAGGAAGAACATGTTAAAACACCTTTATCCATACAATTCGTGATGCAGAATACATTAATTATTGGTGGAATGCCCCTCATCAGCAATATTAAGTAGACTACTGTAGGAACACTCATCAACACTGGTTTTATAACACTGTTCCTGCCTCATGTACTCACATCCATTACATCATGTACTTTTCAGCTGGGAAATCTGCTCCTGGGTCTGATGAGTTAAAGGAGCTGTCAGAGATTTTTTTTGTCATGGGGGTTCAGGGTATTTGCTCTGTGGCTTTGCTTTTTTAAAGGGATGAGTTTCCATCAGGCCATTCCTGGTTCGGATAACAAGACATGTCTCTGGCTAGTGACAAATTTCCCAGGTTCCAGATAGGAATGGAACAGGAATGGAACAGGCCATCTTCTGGCACTACTCAGGCACTTTTGCCAGCATTCTTTTACTTTTCTCAATGTTGAGTATTCTGATAATGTTTTGCAAATGTTAGTATTTTCCTAACTTGCTTCTGGACTGAAAAACTCTGTATATACATTTTCTATCTTTCCTCAGGAAAGACAACAATCATCTGGGATACCTGAACAGTACTACACATATGCACAGTAGGGTTTAGCAACAAGAATGAGAACAAGAAATTACTGTTACTTGGTACAGCAAAGTCTTTCATCTACTTGCTGGCAGCTAATGGCAAGGTGACACCCAGTCACCCTCAATGTACTGCTTGACTCTCAGGAACAAAGGCAAACACAAAGCCACTACAACACAGAATAGTTTGAAAACTGTCAGAAATGGAGTAACTGGGTTTGCATTTCCATGAATATTAAAGCAAACAAACTTGTGAGAAACAAATTACCTGTGTTCCAGGGAGCACTGATTACTATGATCTGCGAACTACCAAGTCATTTCAAAATCAGGTTACTTACGGGTGCAAGACTCCAAGGTGAAATAACAACAGCTGCTCTAGTGTCACAGCCTCCTGGTGAAGACATGAGCTATGTGCGCTCAACGTTTGTTGTGTAACTTCTGCAGTGTCTAAACCTCCTAATGTGATCCTCGCTTTGAAAATTCCAGCAAAAAGTAATCAGTTGAAACACTGAGTATGAAAAGAAAGGCTAGAAAGGAAACCATTACACAGGTGTAAGGACGTGTTCAGCAACCTTTGATCAATAAGGCTGTAACAGCTGACTGTAAGTCCTGGTGAGACTGGTGGCCAGGGCCAACTGTCAGATCCCTAGGAAGCCAAAGCTGCCAGAGAGGTCTGGCAGCACAGCTTTTCAGACATCTCTGCCTTCACTCAGAAGCCCTGGTTTCCATCTGCGTTCTCTTTCTACTCCTATTCTTTCCTATGCAGCTCACTATTATTCTCTTTCTACCCAATTTCTGCCTTGATTATAGACCAGAAAGAGATAGAGATGTTTTATTGAATATACAGTTCTCCCTAGAGACCCAGTCAGCACCATCAAATTAATTTCTCTTCAATCCCCAACTCACAGCAAAGAGAATCCTTTAATAAATTCATTCTATAATAAAATTCTTTAGATTTCATCTTTAAAAAAGACAGCAGCTACAAACAGAAATGGCTGAGCTAAAATGTGAAGCCTTTCTCCTGACAATGTTGTGGCTACAGAGAAATCATTGCTGAATCAAAGTTATGAATATATAATAAAAGACGAAACATTGATGAATTAAGAACACAAGGCAATTTTAAAACTAAAAAAATACCAAAATGCTGAAGGAAAGGAGCTTTTATAATATGAATAATTCATGCCTATTCTGGGAAAAAGAGAAGTTTTTCCCTGAGCATCCTTGCACAAGATGCTGTAAAGAACAGAAGCAGAGATAGCTGCCAAACAGACACAAAGAGTATCTAATCCTGAATATCTCCTTCCCTTTCTATTGACACCAAATTTTCTGGAAAGATCTTTCCAAAAAATCCAGGTACACAGAGAGCCTAGGAAGCCCTAGCTCATCTTCACATCAGCCCCTGGTGGCTGGGAAGCCTGTAGACCAAGTAGACCATGGAAGAAAGGAACCATCCCCAAAGGACTGCCAGGGTCAGCCTGTTGCTCAGGCAACCCAAGAAGCAGGCAGGCACGCAGCCTTGAATGCCTGATTTCCCATGAATCTTTTGATGGAGTCAATGGTGGAAGATTTCACTTTGTTTCGTGTCAGAGCAATGCCTTCTGAGAAATCTGTTTTGCTGGAAAATCACCAAGCAGCTCTACTCTGAAGCCCCGGGGATGACTCTTCTGTAAGACTCAAAACACGAGCAAGGGTTTACTGAGGAAGACAGTGGCCATGGCACCGAACCCTCCTTTTCCAAAGCAGCTGCTTCAGACTAAGTAGGACATCATGGGTCATCTCAAATAGCATCAGATGCCTATGTTACCAAGAAGTTCTATGAAGTCCATGTTGGCTGGGCAGCTTTCTGGGCCACACTGAAGAGTTCTCCATTGACTTCAAATACCAGCTTCAACAGTGAACTCACTTGCAGTTACTGCAAAAATAAATGTATGTGTCTAAATTTCAAGCGGAATTTCTCTCACTTAGAAGTGCAATATAACCTCAGTGATTTTTGTGGATCCATACTTTGCATTTTCTAAATTGTTGAAATGGAGGACTAGAAGAATGATGTTGAGTTTTAAGCAATTTTAAAATGGAAACAAGAACCCGATTTACATGACTGAATTTGAACAGAGACTTCAAACTTTGGGTCAAAGCCATTAATCATAACCGAATCCTTTGTTCATTTTGTCAAGTGCATTGAGGAAGATTACTTTGCCTGAAGGTTGATCTCTAAGCTCGCTTTGCAGCAGACAGCGATGTCTTCAAAGTCAGAACTGAGATATCGCTTCAGCCACTTAAATTACATTACACTTGTTACCTCACTCAGCTCAGTAACTGTATGCAAAATTCGACAGATAGGAGCCTGCTGCCCCAGACATTGCATAAACATCCAGCCAGAGACAGTCACTTGCTGGAAGAACATCCAGTCTCTAGGAAGTGAGGCAGGCAATAACAGGAGGAGAGAGCTGAGAGAGTACATGTACTTCACAAAATGCTGGAGCCTCTTCTGGGAGCACAGCTCTCTGGTTTAGCAGCCCTCTGGAAACCAGGTGATGTCCCTCAGCTACCTATTGCTGCGGATGCCTGACTTAAAGCACTCAGAATTGTCCTGGGTATCTTTGCATAATCTGGGATTTTCTGCAACGCCTCTATTCACAGACAGGCAAAGTGATTTACTGAAGCAAATGCGCAAGTCAGGAGAAGAGATGAGGAAATACTGAGCCTCCCAAATCCTAATCCTGATGCCTTGCGCACTAGGCTGTTACTCCTCTGTGTTTGCAAAGGAAAATGCACAACTTATTTGTTTACTACCAGCTCTATGGCCATAATTACAGTATCATGTGAGCAATTCAATATAATCTTCTTCATTCCAAGATGTACACTGATCTATCATTAAGTAAGAATACTTAATTACAGCTTAGTATTCATGCTGGATGTATGCTAAGGAATCATCCTGTTATTTTTATTAACTATGCAAGGCTTTAATTCTACTGAGTTTTGAACTATTACTATCTGAGAAATATGAATAAGTGCATAAGACTACTCCTCCCTCCAACAAAGCTCTTAGAGAAGCAACCTCTTTGATAGGTAGTGTCTGGAACATCTGCATCATTTAATAATATATGCCCAATTTTTTAGTTGAAAACCAAATTTAAATATGATTCAAAATGTGAATGGATCAAAATTAAAGAGGACTTAAAACAACAACCAACCATAAAGGCTTTTGAAGTTTCGTTCTCTAATGCATTATCATATGCCAGTACGTGGGTCATCTTTAGTTTGCCGAATTCTTTCAAATGATGCCAGATTTTGGCAATCAAAATAAAACAACACAGAAAAGCACACAGAAGTGTTTACATCTGAAATGGTAGCTGCATTTTTACCAGCTCCAGAGAGTAGGAGACACGGCTCTCTGTGCTGGCCAAGGCTCTTAAGTGCTGAAGAGGATGCTCCTGAGTGCACATACCTCTGAGCAATTTATTTTATTACCTGCCTGCTCACACAAAGTCTTTACTGGCTTTTGCTGAAAACACAAGACTTCAGGCACGAGATATATGACCACTTCTGCGTTGTAGCACCCTACCGACATCTCGACTCTTACTTACTGTTTAACACTTGACAAGTCACTTTGCCCATATATCTTGTTCTTCCTTCTCAGAAAATGGAAACTGACACTTTTATCTCCAACTTCACAACTTTCTTATGAGGACTGCTATTTTTTTTAATGCTTATAAGCACTCAGGACAGGCATGGAACTCCTAAATATTTAAAAGATAACCACAATATAGAAAACCCCTTACAAACTACAAGATCAAAAAGCATAAAGACTGTACAGAACACAGGCAAAGTGAAATAACCCAAAATTACATAGGCCAGCAGCTATTTCACAGCCTCTTCTGTTTCAAATTGCCACAACCCCCATTTTGCACCCCAAACAGCAGCGGGGCTATTTCCACCCGTGGGCTCAGCCGGGCGGAGGGGCTGGGCTGGCTGCCAGCCCAGGTTTCTCACCTGCCCGCTGGAGGCACTTGCTGAAACCAGAAGGCTCAGGTGAGAAGGTGCAAATCCCTTTCTGATCACCAGGTAATGTCAGTGGAGGACACTTCTCCTCCAGGACTCGGGCAGGCCGTGTGCCTGTGCTAGCAAAGATGGGGACCAGAAAGAGTAAAGCACACAAACTAACCCAAAATGACTACAGGGTCCTACATCTTTGCATTAATAGCATGCAAGATGAAAATACACCTGGGAAGACGGGAGGGATGAAAGCAAAAATACCTTTTCCCCAGATTTCTCACATCTGCATTGCAGCGGCATGCTAGCTGGGCTACCACACATCCTGCTGATGGGTCTGCTCCATGCAGAGCTCCTGCATGGAAAAAGAGACATCACCTCGCAGCACTTACCCTCACCCTCATTCTCAGCCTTCGTCTCCTTTTCTCTTCCACTGACTCTGAGGCTTTCTGCGGGACTGAAACACGACAGTGCTGCAGAGGCTGCGCTGGCTGGAAGGAAGAAGTTTCAAGCAGATCGCCAAATACCACTTAGCACTGTCCATGCCCCAACTGGTCTGGGTTTCCATTTTCTATAAAGTTATTGTGTTTAAATTATAGTTTTGTAATATTCCCTATGCTGAGAGGAGAAAGCCCAAACTGAAAGAGATAAAAGTGATGGGGAGGGAAGGAATATTATTCTGCAAATTTGTGTTTCTTCTAATTCCAGTTGCTGGCAATTTCAGCATTTAATCTTGAACGCTAAACCAAAAAGATATAAACAAGGGGGTAATTTAGGTCTGTCCCTAGAGACATGCTTCGAAGATGGAAAATAAGAAGAGTAGGCTAATTTTCTATAGTTATTTTAGTGAAGAATAGAAATAGGTGAGAGTGGCTCAGATTTTCTAATCCTATCTTTCTGACAGACACAGTAAACAGAATTAGTTAGTTCAAGTCAGTAATTACAGATTATGCATCCTCGGTTTTGATGAGAAGAATGTGTCCAATAAGTTCAAGGTATTTCTGTTTAAGTAATAAACCCCTTTAAAAATGACATTCTCTTCATTTTAATTAAAGCCATATTTCATCTGAAAGTAGTTTGTAAAAAGAATAAAGAAAAAAATTAGTCATCTTCTACACAAAACTACCATTTCCCATTTTCTATCACAACAGAATGCTAAAGTCATAAAATCACAGATATATTCTGAAAACATACCATTATGGAGCTGTCTGCATAGCTTATCCTCTCGCTTACCCGAGAGAAGTACTAAATTTAAAGGCAAAGGCTATATTCAGTTGCAAATCAACACATCCGAATGGTTACTAACCCACCAGAATCAACCTGTTTTTAACAAAGTAACTAAAAATGCAAATGCAAAGGAGGACTGAATCTTATTATTCAAATCAAGCTTTTTTATTGTGTAGACTGAAAGTGAGTTTAAGCTCTGTAACTTAAATCCCTTTGTTTAAATCAATCAACCCTGGGGCTCTTTACTATTCGCCAAGGAACCTATTGATGGCTTCAATTCAGAAGAGCCCCAAAGAACATGTATAACTTTAGACAGGCAAAGAGTGCCATTGATTTCAATGAGATTAGTCATGTTTCTAAAATTATGTCAGACAAGATCTGAGGCATCATATCTTTTACTGCAGAGCTCATTATAGAGAGAGCAAACACGCAAACTCTAAGCCACACAAATGCTTCCCCAGGTCTGAGATGGAAGCAAAAATCTTCCATCTTGAAAACAATTACTCGTGAGTTTAAACTCATCAGTTTAATCAGCTAAACGGTCTGAAAGAAGGGCAGGCTGGTGCTCGTAGTGCAGAGGGGGGTGTTAGCTTGGGGGGTGTGTGATAACGTTATTAATTTGCAACAGGGCAGAGAGAGAAAAACTACGGTGGCAGTTCTTGCCAGTGGAACAGATAAAGGAAAGCAGGGAAGTGGGGTGTACTGAAAATTGTTTAGTACTCGTAAGTAGCAAGACCTAGATTCACTATCCGCTGAATTTGTTAATTTTAATACCCAGGCTTATTTCTAAGCTGTTTTGTAAATCTTCGTTAACGTAGCAGATGGAGTCATTAATTTGTGAAAAACGTCTCCCCTGCAAAGGCCAGGGCTGGCTTTGGTGATAGATGTGGTCCCTCCCGCGTTCCTGTTCCCTTTGCCGGATGACAGAAGTCACAGCAGAAGCGTCATGGTGCTGTACAGGTGACACGGTATACCTCAGTCCTGTGTGAATGACTAAACCGACTGTCTGGGCTCGTGTCGCAGGAAGAATGGGTTCAAGTTCCAAAAATGAGATTCATTGTGGCAAATCTCATTACCTGAAGGAGTTCAATGAAAAACTGGAAAGGAGAAAAAACATTTAATCGCTTCCACACCTGAAGTCTTTCCCCAGCCTGCTATTGAAAAAAAAAAAAAAAAGTTATGGGGCAAGAATCTTAAAAATATTCATATTCCTTTTACTTCATTCTCAGCTATCTCCTGCTTCTGCAGAGACCTTCTGATACTGGAGTGACTAAGGGCATAGGTAGCTACGACCCAGAGACTTACACTTGGAGAATTATCAATAGCCAAAATAACGCAGTGAGAATTAACCTTTCCTTTTTATTAAGTGCCCTGGGAGAACTTCTGTTGTGCTTGTTTTCATAGGGCTTTTTGACTAAAAGGTTAAAGCAGTTGTTTAGAATGGCAAACAAACACTGTGAGGTTTTGCAGTTCAATAAATACATGTTATGGACTATCTGGTAGTGAAATAATTCACTTTGTTTAGGGAGCCTGTATTGAACTATGCTCTTTGGTAATGCCATTTTGCTACACACGTTCGTTTGCCTTGAGAGTCCAATCAATGAGCCCTCCCTAATCGCTCGCTCGTGGTGATGCACTGCAAACAGCGATGCTCCAGATGATTAAACTTCTGCTTCCCGGGAAAAATTCCAGTTGAATTAATGCAGAACTGTGCTGTGGTTTAGTAACTGCTTTTAACTCATAAAAATAGGGGCTGAGGTCTGAGGAGAGGCTTGAATGCCAGTGCAAACCGCCTGTCCCAGCCCTCCCCGTTGCCTCTCCTGCCCGCCCGGCAGCTTGCTTAAAATTCTGCTCTTCACCTGCAAGTCTGCACAGCTCTGCAGCCGCCTATTGTTATTTAATATGTACTTCACAGCGGAATTGAATTGTTCCAATCAAGATTAGGACTCCACTTCTCTTGGTGGTATGCAAAGCACGTCTGCAGTCTAAACTTTCACCCACTTCCTCGCCTGCCCTTTCATCATGCCCCACGACAAACTCGCAGACAGTCTCAGCTCTTCTTCATTCCCTTTTCCTCCTAAACGCCTCTTGCCAGGCCCTCACTGCAACCTCACCGAGCGTGGCTCAGCGTGCCGGGCACTTGCCCCATTGGGTCAGATCTGGTTTTGCAACCCATATGCCATGTAGAGGAGGGTCACTGACATTCGCCCTCCTCGGATCACCCATCTGTGTCACCGAGCCCCTTCAGAAACCAAAAAGAGGTGGAGAGCAGACTTCAAAGCACAAGCTTTTGGGGCAGATGGCTCTTACTATCCCTGGACCGAACAAAGGAGCAAACCCAAGCCTTCTGATAGTAGAGAAAGCAGAGTCAAATATTAGGTGAAACCTCATCGATACATTGATCCAGCCAAATGTGAGAAGACAGGAGAAATGGTGGGTCCACAAGCAGTGCCAAGCCCTTAGAGCAGGCAGAAAACAAAGCTCCTGTTGCGGCAAAATCGCGAGGGGCATCGCTACGGTGGTGTGATGGCGTGTTGCGTTGCTGGACGTGCAGAGCTGCAGGGAAGGAGAGTGGGAGTGGGGCTGGGGAGGCCACCAGCATCAGCCACAAACGTCTGCTCAGCTGATGTTTTAGGGTTTTAGTCCCTGAGCACTATAAGGGAGCCACAATCGAGAAGCAAGAGTTTCCCAAGCAGCATGCTTTTTATATAAAAATAATCTAAACTTTTTTTTTTTTTTTTACGAATTATATAAACTCCTCAGTGACCAAAACATAACTGACCTTTACTTTTAAATCTGTGCTCAATAAAAGAGGATTACAATTGTTTGTGAACTTTCCAAAGTCTGCAACATCGCTCGGGGAAAAAAAAACTTAATTTATATTTGTCTAATCCCTAATAGCTGCTGACAGTCTGTGAAATGAATAGTTTTAATTATTTTCTCCTTGCTGAATCTCAGGTCTCATCATTTAATCAAAAAATAGCACATTACCAACAATTGGGATTAAAAGGAGAGTTATACAGTATGAAAACCAGGAAATTACATTAGCACCAAACAGTGACAAATAAGTCCTTCTTATTGCAGCCCTGTCCTGAGACAGCAGAACATTTACAAGTCCCCCATCAAAAAAAACAACCAAACAAACAAAAAAACCAAAAAACAACCAAAAAAACCCCCAAAAAAAACCACAACAAAAAAAAGCCCTTAAGACTTTTTCCATTTATCCTGAGACTTATGGCTATTGAAAATGTCGATGTGGTCTCTGCACTAAAAAAACTATTCTAAAGACTCCTTTCAGTTATTAATGAACAATGTACAGCTCTTACACGCTGGTGTAAAATAAGTACTACTTATTTTTTTATCGGAATTACTGATGCATGAAAAAGACTATAGAGCTAATCAATAGGTAATGACTATATTTCAGGAGTAATGCTCTGTTCAGAGGGAAAAAAATGGCTGCAATTCACAAACACTTATTGACATCATGAAGCACATGAATCAATGCCCACAAGAGATTTGAACATTATTTAAAATTTCTTCAGTGATATTTGCCTTTGTTCCTTCGTCCCAGTGCAATTTTTCCCTCAATAATGTGAATATATTAAAGGTTAGTGTGAATATATTAAAGACACTAGAATAAAATGCAAAAGCTAGACTTCTGATGGACAAGTCTAACAGCCAACGGTGGCACGACTATTACTGCAGCGCTGTAGCCATGGGACTCTGTGCAAACCTCTTTCTTGCATAAGACATTGTCAGTCACAAAATGATGAAGACCTCACCTCTCATGGGCCCAGTATAACCCTGTAGGACTTCAAATTTTTAAAGCCTTCCTGGTTTCTTTTTTTGGTGTGCAATGGTTTATTGGTCGGAGTAACTGGAAGTATGTGAAGTGGCCAGAGCTGGAGGTGATGTGCCTCAATGCTTGCGGCAGTCTCCCAGGGAGACAGATTTATCACTGGCTCCTAAAATGAACTGGGGAGTTCCTCCTGGCCTAATTCCCTAAATACAGCCCTTTGCCTTGTTTTCTATTGCCATCTCCGTGTAGAGCAAGGGAAAAGCATGAACTAGTCCAAGGCACAAATCTGAATTCTTCTCTGTCAACACAGGGGAAAGAATAACCCATCCGTTCTTCACTGCCGTAAATGAATACCCCAGACATACAGGGCAGTGAAGAAGCTGATTACCTCTGGCTCTCACGTTTTTCTACTTCTTGAGTCACACACAGCTTGAGACGTGGCTGGTTTATAGCCTGAAATGATGTACCTTTACATGAGGTTTTAGCTGCAAATCAGTCTGCTTCCTCCAGAACAAACATCTGATCTTTGTTTAGAAAACGAATAGACAACTTGGTGCCTGCCATCAGAGTACAGCTACTCGAACAACTGACATCAGCTACCAGCAGCATCTATAGGAAGGAGAGATTGTCAAAGGAATAGATACCGAGCTGCAACTAGAAATCATCACATTTGTGTGTCTTATCACAGATTTGAAGAAGAAAACATCAGTATTTTTTAATCACTAATATAATAAAATGGAGAAATGCAGTTTGCTTCTTGAAAAATGAGGCGTATTCCTCTTCTAGTCTAAATTAATATTATGAAGAATTTATAAAGATGACCACAGCACAAAAGAAAACCCCACACAACCACAAAGAGAAATTTGAAGAGCAAATAGCACTGAGGTACACGTTCTCGTAGAAAATGTTTCCCTAAGCAAAAACAGATGCCCTCACCAAATATGCTCTTTAACTCCTCTGAAATTGTAAGCTCATTTCAAAAAAAGCTCACTCCGTTTTTTTCTTTTATTTAGTCAAGTATGAGAAATTACCAAATGAGACAGATTTTCTCAGCATACACCTCATTTGCAAGTAGTAGAGAGTTGCCCATGCTCATACAGTTTGCTTTTGTGTAAAAAAGGAATTAAAATCTGGACACTCCTCTGGCCTGTGCTAACTGCTGCTACAGTAAATAAGTACAAATATAACTATTTATTTCAAAACTAAAAAGTCTGAAGGATGGTCAACGAAATGGACATGAGAATATAGCCCAGAATATATCGTCATAATTTAAAAATAAACATAAAAATATGTTTTTACAGCATGAGGAGCAGGAAAGGAAGCTGCTATCCCAAAGCTCGTACTCCTGAGCGCACTGCCCTGCCTGCTCCTGCTTTTCAGTTTAATTTAGAGAAAAGGTTACTATCATCTATCATGTTCCACGGGTTGTCAGAAAAGCCAGCCCTACGTATTTTATCATTAAGAAGCCCCACTGAAGAGATGTTTTAAATGCCTGCAATGGAGATTAGCTGACTACTTGCCAGCTGCAGCGTAGCTCTGCCCTTTCTTCCAATTCAAAAGCATATTAAATGGAAGATAATTGCAGGTATTCTCATCCATAATCTACAGTGACAATAACAAACAGCAGGTCAAATTAAAAGGATCTTGCAGTCTTCCAAAATATTCAGCGCTTTGCTTTTTTTGTTAGAGCTATTTGTCTAGTTTTCCTAAAAATTCTTAGGTATTGCAGGTGACTGAAATTAAGAGTGAAAGAATGTTACTGAAAACTACTTAATAATATACATTTAACTTGCAAAGCTACAGTAGGTTACATTTTTGTTTAGTATACAATTAAAAATGATTTTTTATTAATACAATTTTGTATATGAAAAAGTTCTATCCTTGAAGGTAAGTGATATTTTAACAGGAAACTTATCTAATCTCCACAGATTTTAGCAAGGAGACTCCAAAACATGGAAGATACGCCAGACTCCTGCATTTTAGAAACATCCATTTTGCTATGATAAAGGCACTATATAACTGTAATAAGAAACTACTTGCAAAAGTTTGTTAAATACCTACTGTCAACAAAGGTTTTACAGAAATAAAAATTGATAGTGAAAATATGGGAAAACAAGAAATGAAGCTACATGGACTTACTTTAACAAAAATACCTTCCACCTACCACACATGAAAGTAAGGAATTTTTTATGCAAGAAATCTGTTTACATGAAGAAATACCTATTGGTACAAATGATCCAGTAATGCAGTGTTCTTTAGCAGAGAAAGTATGCGCTGTTTACCAGTTCCTTGAAGTGGCAAAACCGCATATATCTCAGTGACATGATTCATAGACAGATATTTCTGTCATAAATATAAAAGAAACCCTGCAGGCTGCTGACAGCAATGAAAGGTGAATGAGAGATTACTGAAATACAGCCAAATTCAGGGCAGCTTAAGAGACCTATGTTTCAGTTTGCCACACCATTTATTTCTTGACAGTTCAAATTTTCAGTATAATCCAAAGGATTTATTTTTAAATCTAGGCACCCATTCATATCGGAGCACAAAGCTTTAACTCAGTAATTTGGAGCATGGACACATCTCAGCTATCGTAAGGGTTCCACGACCAGTAGTTTGCAGCAGGTCTATTGCTCTGATTTGAAAGACCCACCCACGAAAGACCAAGAACCCAGTTTTGCCCCCTCTAAAATACCACATCATGGTTTAAATAAAAAAGTCCACAAAAAACCCCAAACAAACAAAGGAATAAAATTTTAAAATGTGCAGTATAATTTCTCCGTAAGAAAAATACGGGAAGTAGCAGTGAAAAGAACAATTCAGGTGAGGCAGACCTGCCATCACAAAACAGGAACGTACGAATACCTTTCTTCCCCTCAGGCAAAATCCTGAACCAAATGCTCTGTTACGGATGTTTTAGGAATGGAAATCATCATTGTGCAAACCCCCGTTAGTCTACTCTGGACACTGTCAGTTGGAGCTCCTCAGCTGGCTTCCAGCAGGGCTCCAAGCCTTCCCAAAGCTAGCCATCTCAAAGGTACTTTAGATGCAACCCAGACAGTCAGGAAGGCCCAAGACGATGGCCTTGAGCTGCTTGTGGAAACACAGGGGAAGCCACGGTCTCTGGTACAAGCGTCACCCGCTACCTGCAGCTGTCCCCCGCGGCCTGGCCTCTCTGATGGAAGGGGTCTTGTGCGCTGACCGACTTCTAGAAGAACGCTGTGGTAACCCAGCTTGGAGACTAACAGGGTAGCTATGCCAATTATCTCCACAGATTCATTTTCAATTTACCTTGGCTAATTTATTTCTGGAATAGCATGCACAGATTTCTTGACCAGGACAATAAAAGATCTCCTTTTAATTGAAGGGACTTCTTTTCCAGAGTCTGATTCCAATGATTAGAAACAAGTTTCTTACTTTCTTCTTACTTCTTTCTCATTTCTCAAAGTAAATATATTTCCAGTCAGCTCGCTTCAATGCATTGTCTTGACAAAATTATTTCCTTAAAAGCAACCTCACTCCTGTTTATTTTGATTAAAGGCTATTACTAGATATCATGATATAACTTGACAATACAAAGAAAAAGGAAAAAAAAAGTTGTTGCCTAGAGCTTCTACAGAGCCAAAATGAAATTAACACATGAAAGATGTGTTATCTTTATGGTAACAGTGACAGCACTGGTGCCATCCTTGAGCAGGATGGTACCTGCTCACATCTATAAAGCCTAATGATGCTAATGCTGCAAATGCTTTCTTTCCAACTGGGAGAGTGTGGGACAGATTGTGCATCACATGTACAAGTGCTGCTTCTGAGAACAGGAGGTGCTTTATAATGCCCTTGACTCCTCTAAGTAAACTGTTGTGTAGTGACCTGGAGATGACAAATCCAGGTATCTCAGCGCAAACACATTTTATACTTTATCACTTTTTCAAAAGGCTGGAAATAGATGACTCACCAGCAATCTGCCTTTGACCCAGAGCTGTGTGGAGTGGGTTGTAAGTCTCATAGGAGAAGTTACACAGCCAAGGTACTGGGTAATGGACATATTTTTCAATGAAAACAGTGTTTCACATGAAGTAGGCTTGTCCCAATATGAGGGGGAAAAAACCACCACCTCACCAAAACCAAAACTGAGCACTGAGTGTATATAAAATAGTATTAACAGGGCAAATCAGAAAAAAGGACCATGTAAAACTTCTGCTTCCTGCCTTCTAGGTCTGCCTGTTGAATGGATTTCAAGCAACATCAGCTGAATCTAGTATTATAAACATTTGAAGTACTACCTGTGGAGACCCGCAGGCCCTATAAAGCGATTAGGGTTCAGTGTATCTGTGCCAGCCTTAATCCACTTCCCCAGATAATAGGCATATAAAATAGGACACTTGTGCCACAAACCTAAACCAGGCAAGAAACATAAAAGGCCAGCCCCAGATCAAGGAGAACCTCTAAGGAGCAGGATCAGACATGTAAAATGCTTTACATGAGGACAGTACCCCATGTAGAGGATGTGAAGTCAGATCAGATAATCCTTGCTACAAGAATACACAATAATATTGGGACCTGGATGGTTTTAGGTTTGGGCATTGTTCACTTATTTAGCAGGTTCTGATCAGCTACACTTGTGCAAAGCCACTGATGAATTACAAAAACTTCATGGTGATGGAAGTCATTATTTTATATGCAAAGAAAAATGGGGACCTAAGTTGTCATCACTGGTCATGATGTATGAGAGTGGTGACAACTGAACTCTCTGAGAAATGACGAAGCTGCATTCACAGCTTGGGCAGTCATAAAAATAACCTTTGTACCTGGAGAACGTACAGCCCTGACAGAAGAAACAAGCATGCTGCCCCATTGTGCCTTTTCTACATTCACTTTTAGAACAGAGCCACCTGTCAAAATATACTCATAGCGTGTAATTTTATTTTCAACACTCTGAGTTCCAAAAACAATGGGACAGCTTTTCTCTCTCTACATTTTTAATCATCTTAGGATAGTATGCGACAAGTGGCAGACGCTGTGGAAGACTGCGTTTTGCATCTCGAGCTTGGCAGGCAAAAATATTGAATGAGTCAATCAATACCGCACTTCCTGAGACACATCCAGCCTCAGCGTACTGCTGCCTGCTGCAGGGATGCAAGGCAGCTGGAGAGCCATTGCACAACGCCGCTCGCAGCAAAACCGTGGGAACACAGGGCTGCCAGACACAGGGCACCAACACTGGCCCCTGCTATTCATTCAAAAGGTAACATATATACTAAATTGGATAAACTACTGCTAAGACGGTAAGTTAAGCTTATAAGTTGGCGGTGGCTAGCTCCAAGACTTTGGTGAGCAATTAAGAGACATGGGGAGCAATTCATTTTTTCAGACCATGCCTGAGCCTAGGACCAGCAGCAGCACCTCCTTCCTATCCCAGCGACAGAAAAGTAGGTCAGCGTGACAGGGCCAAACAAATACCACCATAAATCCCATCCCTGATAAGCTGTCCAAGTTCATTCTTGTTTTATTACACATTGCTTAGGTTTCATCCAAATCCTCTTCTGCATATGTTCTGTATTCCCCGCAGAGCGCCTGGTCTGTGGTAACGTAACTCCTGTGGTTACTTCCCCTTCCCAGCACTGAGATGGCAACAACCAAATGTAGTCATTTGCCCTGAAGAGACTCACAGACCCAATTTAAAGAGAACGTTTAAATATGTAATAATGTATAGAAACCACTAACTCTGGACAGATTGTATTAATGACTTCTGTTGGTGCCACCTCTAGGATCAAGTTCTTTCTAGAAAAAATGGGGGCCAGAGCCACTGCACCAAATTCTCTTCTCATATTTACCTATTAAAATCCACTTAATCCCATGTATTTAGCTGAGAACATAATGAGAACAAAACGAGCCATGTGAACTACATCTTGCAGTATATTAATACCCTTTCTAAAATGCAAACACGAATGTTTGGGGCTGGCAATCGTAATTGTTACAGTCATTACTAAAGCCAGAGTTATTGAAGTGAATTCTGAATTGAAACTTCTCAAAACTCACCATTTGGGTGCTGGATGATCCTGTTATTTTAAAAACTGTATTTGCTGTTTCCAGTTCTTCCTCAAATAGTGAGTGGTGCTTGCTTTCCATGGTTCTCTCTTGTTACATACATTATACTATTATAAATACATACAGAGAGTATGGACATAACCATCCGTGTAAATGCATGGCAATATCTATGTAATAAATATTGGAGGCACACGATAGATTGTAAACATAGATGAGAAATAAATTTCATAAGTAACTGGATTTCCTCACCTGTGGCTGCCCACGAACACATTTCCCACTTATACGGGAAATGCTCTGATACTCCAAACACCTTAGAGCTGTCATTTGAAAAAACAGATTGATTACAGATTATGTGTGCCCCAGATATGTGAACACACCTTTCCAGTTCCTCCTTTCTCCTGTGCACATCCAAACACATACTATCTTCAGTTCTTTGCTAGCATCACTGGTTTGTAAAATAACATGGCTGGTTTGTAAAATAACATTTTTAAAATAATTTAATGTCCTGTACCTTGGGATGGGATTTATATTAACTAACTCAATATCTTTATACAGCACAGATGTCTACAGCTGAGCTAGTCACCAGGGGACCCCTTCGTCATTCACAGGGATAAATTGGCACTTGAAGGATTTGATTCATCTGGCCAACTGAGGATATTTATCTTAGGATAAGACATATCCAGTACTACCAGTGACCATGAAGAGATCACTGGATGAACAGCTCTGATGTGAGCATTCATATTGCAGACATTTATGAACTAGGAGACTTCTCAGAGGTGGCTTTCAGCAATAGATGCCTTAGACCGCTGGAAAAGGGGATGTTTTCAGCTTCTTGGCAGAACTTGGCATCTTCTGTCAACCTTTGAAAGCTCAGGGTAAAAATTAAAAATTGTGTCCATGTTGTTCATGGAAGAGTTTCCTTACTTTACTTTGAAAGGCTTTTCAGTCTCCTTGGATTACTGGTAAATTAAGGACTGTCACATTCAGAAAGGGGGAAAGGGGTGCCTGTAAATCTCCAAAACCTCCTAAAATGAGTTTTTCTGTAGTGAGCAGGGGCTTTAGGTGATGGGGCTCTGCACTATAAATTTTGTCAGTGTTGTTTTGTTATAGATGCATTACTCATAATAAGGAATTTAGGTAGGTCATCCCCAGAGAAATATTAATTGATCTATAATGCACAGCACATCTGGTGGCAAACTGTCCATGCATATATATATATATGAATATGCACACCCACAACCTCCTCCACTGCATTTCCTTATTTTAGTGATCTAATTCCAAACCGCTGCTCGCCTGCAAGCTCAGTAGCATGACTTTCCAACGTCTTTCTCCTTAACTCAGTGTTGCAGCTCTTTCACACGGAAGAGAGAAATTGCCTGTATCCGCTGTTCCTACCCTTGCTGAATGGGCCGTTTCAGTGGGGCTGGGGTGGTCTCCTCTCTCTCTTGCTCTTTCTCTCTCAAAGAGGTACCTGAGAGGTACACCGATGAGAAAGACTAGTGCCTGCTCTGCATTCCGCTGCCAGTGGGTTCAAGTTTCCAACAGTGCTGTATTACCTGACTGAAAGAAGATGGAATTTTAATTATGTGGTGATGGAGGTAGAACTTTCCAGGCGTGTGAGGGACAATTACAGTTGTGTGATGCTGTAACTCCTAAATACAAAGATTACAGATCGAACGTGAAAGATTAATGGTCTAGTTGAAATTTCAAGATTTTCTCTAATTTCCTAACCTTCCAACCTCTTTTTGGGGACCTTTACATTAGAGGCATTGTGGTTACCTTCTTTTAAACCGACAGGCATCAGTACCATGTCCTTGACATGTGTTTGGTCCTCAGCAAATTATCTTCCCTTTTTGTGTTTCCTCCATTTTCAGCAAGTCTGGGATTAGATTACCACACAAAGGTATTAACCAAATACATGGGAAAGTACTGCCAAGAAATGTTTGCAAGGAATAAATTGACTGATGGAAAATGTCTTTCCTAACTAACTCTGTGGGTTCTGAATATGAAAATAGTTACAGATTACAAGAAGATAGGTGCTGATGTGCTAACACTGGTTAGGCTCATATATTTTCACAATTTCTTAACTCTTTACTTACTCTCTTCTCATTACAGCAATACAGAGACTATTTTTTTTTTTTTTCACTCTTTTGGATACAAATTGAATTCCTTTCAGATAGAATGAAAGAATCTGCCTGAGCCATCAAGTTAAATCAACAATCCTCTACCAGACAGGAGTTAGGGATAAACCTTTTCTTACACAGCACAAATACCTGTTTTCAGCATGCTTCTGACCTGCCAGAAAAACGATATCACAACATTTCAGTCACTTACAGTCCCAAAGTTTCGCTCCAAAACAATTTCACATAGGGCAAGCATAGGTTTTTACATAGTGCATAGTGTAGGTTTAACCTGTGTTTCTTTAGACCATTTTCCAGATTAAAAAGGCAGCCTTAGACATGTGGACAGTTTTCCTGTCCTGTAAACTCTTTTGAAAGATGGAAGATAGTTTGCCTGTTACGCGCTGTCAGGAAAATAAAAGGGATGCTTTTCTCTTTTTAAGCAAAGAACTAAAACTGTGGGACAGGGCACGAGATGGATCTCCGGCTGTGCACACTGCTTCGTTTTTCGCTCGCTCCGTGGCTGTGTTTTGGCCTGTTCCAACTAGCACCCTCCAAAAGGAAGCCTGGGTGTGGTTTGGGGATAGATCACGCCAGCTACTGCTCCAAATAAGAGTTATGAATAAGAACTTCAACAGCCTTGGCTCCCTCTGATGCACTCCAACACAATCCCACCCGTTTCGTGCTGTCCCATACAGCATCCTTACCCCTTTGCATGCCATACACCAAGGCGTGCAACACAAATCCTTCACTTTCCTGCCATCAAAATGTTCTCCAGCAACTCTCAAGGTGTCTTTTAATATAAACATTTTGACTATTTAGACCTGAGAAAACATGCACAAAAATAATGACATTTTGGGACACAGGGGAACAACAGGTTCAGTGGAGCCCAGGATCCAACGCTATTTAAGTGTGCACTGAGAGTCAGTCTACTTTAGAGGGGTCTGATCCTAATTAGGACAGACACGAAAGACCGTGCTCAGCAGTTAGAATAAATAAAGCAGCAGAGCTGCATCCACATACCCCATAACAGGCAGGCCCTGGCTGCCTACCCGAGTTCAGGGATTCACATGCAAGAAAAATACCCAGATCACCCAGATTTAGGAGCTCAAAGGTGGATTGCTCATCAGCTTTCTCACACGGGTCCCTCCATCCTTCCCCCTAGAATCGTTATATGTCTGTACAAACAATCAAATATTTATTGGATGGAAAAATGAAGCCCCGTGGCTCTGAAGCTTAAATCCCTGTACCAATGTGTACAAAAATGTGACCCGTTAAAGACCAGAGTTACTGGAATAAAGGAGACCATTTCCTTCGCTCTGATTTTAACCAGAATCCTACTTTTGATCTGAAAAGCCTTTTGTAAAATTTAGCCACAAATGACACGTTTCTGCAAGAAGTTGTCATTTTGTGAGAAAATTCCAGCCTAGCTTTACATGAGGACCACACACTCACATGGATGGAAGATGTTGATATTGATGAATTGCCGCTTTCAGCTGTAGAACTTAATTATTCTCGTTCTCTACAGCTGGCGTTATTGTGTGGTGATGTGTTTGTCTTCTGACATCTCAGAGGGGGGAGGATGAAATGAATTTTCTACATTCACAGTGCCAAAGGGACAGTTTGAATAAGAAATGCTGCAATAAGACCTGCATGACTATGTCCTCTGGCATGAATGACGAATCTAGGTTCTACAGATCTTGTTTTCTAGCAGCATTTACAGACTGGAAGCATTTCTTTAAAAATGTTATAGGAAAATTACACTAAAGTTAAGCCTATTTTGACAGATGAAAGAAATGAACTAACGTATATTGGCTGATTTCTAGCTTGTGTTCCTGAAGCCTTTCCCTTCACTTTTACAGGCCAGCGGGGCACTAATCCTACTCTTTTTCAGCTTGTCAGTCAATAATCACTTACGTGGCACTGTGTCTCTGGAAATGACAGCTGAGACAAGATCCGATGCGCAGTCTTCCTTCCACAATGCCTTCCTAAATACAAATCTGAGGCAGCTGAAAGATCCCAATACTCTGTATCTGATAATGACACGTTCACCAGGCTTGTCATAAAGAAGGTTTGGGGGAAGTTTACAACACTGCTATGTGGGAAATGTCTGTACTTCGATGGCCTAATGAAGTCATACGAAGCAGAACAGTCCCTGCTATTGGACATTAATGGGAGTCAACATCTTTTTTCGCTCTAAGGCATTCTAATTGTATCACAAGCAGTGGCCATCTGGCTTAAAAATGAATATTCAGTATCTGTAGCAGAAGCAGAAATACTTGAGAGGGAAATGGTACCTTCCTGGCTTCCAGCTCAGACAGTGCACATCACTAAAACTGCTGTGTTGCACAGTTGGCTAAATTGCAATTTGATGCCCCATGAATGCCTTTTTAGGCTATTATGTTATTATTTAGTTATTGTTTACTAGTTTGGACTATATCTCTTTAAAAAGAAGATGACTTTATGTTAAAAATTCCTAAGGGATGACATATTTCACTGCACTCTGCAGAGGACTGTGACAGCTCGTCAGCTTTTACTTACTGAGAAGTCATAGGGGTAGAAATCAATTTATTTCTTTAAGGAATAAATGTAATTTCTCTCTTGCATGTGACAGGTGCAATCCCTGTTTATTAAAAACGTAGGAAAAACATTTGCAAAACAGAAATTTAACTGCAGCAGACGGTAAGTTTCCTGAGAAAGAATTGAGGTGAGAAGAATGAAACCATCACTTCTAAAGGGCAGGAGAGTTCATTTCATAAATTTTATGACTGTCACCGGATCCTTTAGCTTGGCCGGCCTTATTTCTACAGAGGTGACTCTCACTGCAGCTTGTTGGAGAAAAAAAAAACCAAACTCAAATTGATTTGGCAGAGATTTTTCTGAGTTATGTATGAAGACCATAAGACAATGTTTCACTGTTCCAAGAAACTCAAGCTGTTAATACTTTGAGTAAATTATATGTACATATCATGGCCTATTTACAAGACTATAGGTTTATCTGTTTAAGTACCTAAGTATCTTGGAGGCGCCTCTGAGACAGATGTTGAGCTGACAACTTTGCCACACTGAGCCACCTCAAATACAAGCAGCCCAGTGAGAGCGGGGGCCGGGCTGCGATCACTAGGAGGTTTTTGACTTGAATGCAACTGGGACCAGTGCTGGAGGAAATGCATTTAAAGGCAGTGGAGGCTCTGCCACAATATTTTGGAATTAAATCAAACAACGTGTTGACTCTCCTGAGGGAATGTGATGGGATAAATCTGTGATGCATTTCCTCACTGGAGCTATCTGGGCTGTGCTGGCTCTCACGAGCGCCAGGTTGCAATGGGTGAAGTAATTTCTTGCACGCGTTTAGAAACCACTCTGGAATACTTTAGGGTGATAAAAGTTAGTTGAGCCAATATGATTAGAGAGCTAACACCTCATTTTCACTGCATTACTGCCATAATCCTAGAAGGAAGATTCATATACGTGCACTCGGGAATGAAATTCCAGGGGAGAAGAAATCCATAATACCAACTATCAGCTAATATTATCAGACAACTGAATTTTCTTGTACTTGCTTCTTTACTTTTCTCCAGGGAAATTGACTCTAGTGCACGAGACCAACACAAGACCCATCCAGGCTTGAATGCTGGATACTATGGCACTCGGCACAGTGCTACTGAAATCACTAGGCAGGCTTTCAACGTGAGCTTGCCGTGAAGCTAAACATCTCCTTGTGATACAGTTTTGCCGGAGCTGAACGGGGCGTACCTATGTGATGAAGTGCTCCTGAATGTGAGAAAGGAAGGCAAAGTCAATCCTGAATACATAAACATATCTTAAGCAATAAGCAATAAGCAAAGAGAAGTCAGAGCTCAGAAATCTAAGGGAGGATGGGAAGAGTGGTAGTAACAGCTTCCTTCTCTTTTGGCTCATAGGAAAAACGCATTGAGCGTTATATAAAAATGTGAAAATCTCAACCTTGATAACTGAAGCATTCAGTTATCCAAACCCAAAGTTATTCTGACTCAAAAAGCAATTCATGCACTTGCTTTTCAGGCAGTACACACATCGCACTTCCATGCAAGTCAGTATGTCTCTCTGTCACCCGTTGCAAGGCAGAATTCCTTACGAGCGGTATCTCACCCCAAGAACAGGAGGTGATCAGGAACTATTGGCAGCATTACTATCACGAGACTCCCTCTTGTGATAAATCCAAACTCATTTTGTGTGTGTTCAGTGACATCCCATTCACTGTCTAAATGTGGTCACTATAATACAGAAACGTCTCCCAGGGCACACGAATAAAACTGAATGGGATTGAGTGCTGTAAACAAGAAGAGACTCAATTCTGTCTCTCAGACACGGAAATTTTGTCAGAATTTTGTGGCTCTAGAGGAAACGCTGAGCACACCCTGATCATCTACATGAAACTGCTCTGTTAGCAAGGTAAAGTAAGTCCAATGAAGAACCACCACCACCTGAGACTGATATTTAAATGGCAATCACAAGAGGTAAAACAAGTTTAATACATATGTTCTGGCAAAGCTGCATTCTGCTCTTTAAGAATGCATTACGTATTACGAGCATTCCTATTACAATTTTATTGCAATATTCAAGGTGTACTCTGAAGATAGTATTAATTTTTTTAAATATGGGTTTATTTGTTTGCATCTGATTTTACAGCTACTCTTCCAGCCTCCAGTTTCATTTCTAAAATTAAAGCTAGTGATATTTCCATATCAAAGTTTAAAATTAATTTGCTTTGTGGGACATGCCCCTTGATCTCAAATACTTCATTTTAATTAGGACATTTAATTTTCTCTAATGGAATCAGGTTCCATTCACTTAATCCAAAACTACTTTCTGAAAGAGTTATAAGCAGTACGTTTTCTCAGCACAAGTACTCCTAAGGCTTGTTCGCATGAGGAGATTGCACCTACGCAGCTAAACTGATTTCAGATTGATCTACTTACACCACTATAAAATGTTACTGAAGTGAACCCTAACTGGGTCTGTCCCACTTCTGGATTGCTTTTATCAAACAGCTTTAAGTTTCCTACCGCAGACCAGGAACAGATAATAGAAAATCAGGTACTATTACAAGTATGAGTTAGGATGAAAAAGCTAAATGAAAATTGTCCCACCTCCCAGAGCACGAGTCTCTGCACCCACACAGCCTGGAGCATGGCCACTTCCCACCGCCATTTTTGTACAGCTTCCTTCTTCCCTTTGCCCTCCTCTCTGTAACATGTTGCGTACATGTAGAGCGTGCCAGATCATGTCTGCTTCTCATTAAGAGGACGTACAAGACATTTCCGAGGAACACTTTGCATATTCTGGCTCCGTGTTAGGGTGATGTTCAGCCCCCATGCAGGCACAAAGGCACACGGGTAGATCAGGGCAGAGATCATCAGTGCATGGGCACGGACAGTGAAAGGCATTCCCTTCTCTTACTGCGAGAGCTCGCTCCTGCCATTTAACATAAGTGTTTGTTCTGGGGAAGGCCTGTCTTTACCGAGTTTGCACATCTCATCAGCACAGAGGAATGCAATAAATACCCTATATTATGCTAAACTCTGAAACACCTTCAGCTCCATGCTGACTGCAGCTCTCACAATGTAGGGGCATGGCAACAAAATTATTAAAAAAACTGCCTACCTTGAAAAATAGCCAGGCTGTCATCCATTTGACCACTTTTACAACCCAAAAGACATGCTTGTAGAGCTCAGTATTCACTACTCCAGGGTCTACTACATTAGCAGTCACATGGCTTCCATTTGCAGTCAGAAGATGCTGTAGTCGATAGGTAAATAATACAAGGGCAAGTTTGCTTTGGGCATAGGCTCCATGGGGTGAATACGAACATCTGTACACAGGAGAGAAAGAGAGAGGGAGACGCACATAAAAATAATCATAAGGAAAACATAATTGCACAAACATCAAACGTACTGCATTTTGCAATACCCAGCAAACAAACAGCTATACATTGAGTCGTCAGATGAAACGGCTTATCACTGGCAGGTGTGTTGTTTGCTGGAGTTCTGGTGATTATTCTGTCAGACACCAAGTATGATTTATAGTGGGGCAAAAAGAAAATAAAATTACATGGTACTTGCCAGAATCTCTGTCAAACTATTTAAACTAGAAATGCTGCGGCACCAATCTCCAGGATATCATCACCTAGAGGCCCTCAAACTCTCCCCTTCCTCACTGCCCTTTCTCACGCACACGTACCCTATTCCCACCCAGTAAATCCATGCCTGATCATACTACCCTGGTTATTATTGTTTGTATTACAGCAGGACCTACTAGTTTCTGACGAAGGCTCCCGTGTTGGGCACAGTACATGTGAGTAAGGCAATTGTTGCACCTGCCTCAGTGACACACCAGATTAGGCACAGCTAAAGAGATGAATAAAAAGATGGGGTAAGGAGAGCGGCTGCAAATGTAACCACAGGTATGCCATATACAACTGGTCGAGTCTGTGGCAAACAGGAGGTGAGACGAAGGCACACAAATACTGGGAGTTACAGCAAAACGTTACCTGTCGAGACTCTCATGCACCTCTCTCATCTGAAGAGATCATCAAGTCAAACCTTCTAGGAACTGCTGATTAGTTGGGTTTCACTGCACGCAGGCAGCAGTATTTTTTTTTTTTTTAAATAAGCAGGCTAGTTCCAGGCAAAGTAGCAGGTATGTCACTTAAACTGCTCCTCTCGACTGGGGCCTCAGCTTCACTTCCAGAAATCCCTATGCCATGACAATTCACTCTTGTAATTACTACAGACTCTCATCTGACCGTTTTTGTGCTTGGCAGAACCAGAGGTAATTCCTGGCATTATACAGACAGCTCATAGGCAAAGCAGGTGGGAGCCTAAAGCAACGGGCTCCTGGGGCAGCAAAACAGCTTTGGTCCCCATCCCCTTTCCCCATGCCAGAGCCTGGGGAAGCGGCTTTGCTTGCTGCTGCTGCCCACGTGGAGCCAAGGGTTAGGGTTCGTGGGGCAGCAGCTACTGCTGGTGGAGGGAGATAGAGGTGCACCCACCCAGGAGCAGATCTCTATTTCCCAGCTCTCTCCTTCCCCCTGGCTGTTGTCCAGCCGCTGTGACAGCCTCAGCTACAGCTACGTCCTCTACACCTTCACCCTTAGTGCAGCAAATGCCCAGCCTGGGGATGCTCCTGCTCTGCTGAAAAGCCTGCCTTCAGCTTTCTGTGGTTGCTCCTATGAGCAAGGTTTTTATTTTGAATGAATAGCAACTATGTCTCAGAGTTCTTTTTGTTATCTCCTCGTTGAATACCTTATTTATAATATCCTGTACACATCACCACAGAAAGCCCTGAATGACAGCAAACAGGCTGACTTTCTGCAGAGGTATAGGGCTATAGAAGCAATTTAACCATTTGAGTTATCTGAATGGACTCAGCAACTTGGGGACACAATGGTAAATTGTACGGCTCAGCTACACAGAGTAAAAGACAACAGCATTGACTCTCCAGTGCATTTCTTCTTTTTTCTTCTTCTTCTTTTTTTTTTCTCTGCTCTATTCTTGTTCAAGCAAATCACAAACAGGCTACAAAAGCATAATATAAATTGAGAGAGAATAAAAAAGGACAGCTGATCATAAACAGCCCTTGTACCAACCAACGGCCTGAGCTGTAACATGCTGGATAATGTAGCTCCATCATCATAAAGATATCACCTGTGCCTCGAGGTAAAATGGGCTATTTTAAGAATAAAGAACAATCACTGCATGAATATAGAAGTGACTTGGCATTAGTCAGGAAATTGCAGTTACATTTTAAATTCAGTAACGTCCGTGCTCTGATCTGAGACACTCAAAATGTCACCTTATGCTTCATGCATATTTCAACCCTTTTAACTTGAAGGACCAGATCCTCAGCCGCCAGGAGCTTCCCTCGCGCAGCCGTGCAGGGCAGAGCTCATGCCACCCATGGGAAGCAGCACTCATCCGAAGCCGCCTCCGGCAGCCAGCTGGCAGCCAACCTTGGCACTTCTCCATCAGTGCCACCATTCCCCAATGGTGGAGAACGCAAGCTGGGGCACGGGACAAGCTTCTCGAGTTGAATTAGAGTGATCTTGTCTGGCGAGTGGCTCGCAGGGAAGCTGGGCTGGGGACTACTCTGACTCGTTCTGCCTGGGTCTAGTCTCGCCTTCAGTAACCTTCAGATGCCAGGCACGAGGACGGTGAACACTTCCCATGACTTCCCATTCCCACATTTTGTGCGAGTGCTGTTTTGACTTACCTTGCGGCAATGAAGCATGAACTACAAGGGCTGGATCCTCAAAAGCCTTTAACTTTGCATAGATATCTATGTCAGAGAAACACGAGTGCTGAGAAGATATAAAAAGCTATCCAATCAGTGAGGAAGCCTTTTATATCACAGCACAGAGATGCAAATTATTTGCAAGGCAGCGGGGAATCAGACTTCAATGACATACTATAGATATGAAGGATATAAAATTGGATACACAGAGCAGACTCTTTTGGCAGAACCCCTGCAATGATTACCTGCTCTCTTCCCATTTTCTCTGTGTGTGATTTTGCTTTCCAGGAATCTGACATCAATGGACTACATAAGACAGAGGAATAACCTGTGACACCGAACTGACAAGAATTTTCGTTGAACTGTTTTGTTTGTGAGACCCCATGTTATTAGAATCATGTTGTTTAAATACCACATTGGAAAAAAAAAGTAAATCAACAGTGGTTACTTGATTTCATTGCATCCAGTCTTGACTTTATGCATCAGAAAAATAGGAGCGTGTAGGCTCCTGTACCATCATTGCCTTTCTCATGCACACACATGTAGAATCACAGAATGGTTTGGGTTGAAAGGGACCTTTAAAGGTTCCCTAGTTCCAACCCCCCTGCCACGGGCAGGGACACCCTCCACTAGACCAGGTTGCCCAAAGCCCCATCCAACCTGGCCTTGAACGCTTCCAGGGATGGGGCATCCACAGCTTCTCTGGGCAACCTGTTCCAGTGCTTCACCACCCTCATTGTAAAAAATATCTTCCTCATGTCCAGTCTAAGTTTATCCTCTCTCAGTTTAAAACCATAATATGTATTCCTCTTACACATGGAATTATCTGGCTTTAAAGCCTAGGCATCTAAATCTAGCCTCTCTTGGTGCTCTCTGCTCTACATATTCTACACTGAATGAAAGTATAATTGTATACTAAACAAAATAATATTGACATTATGCATTTCTACACTGCCTTCATTTTCTGAAGGCTCTAAAAGCTTTCTGAAATGAAAGTGCATACAAAAGGCCAACCAGCCCAAAGCAGAACACGGCTTACCAGCAAACTGTCCTGGCACAGCAGTGCACACAAGGTGCCTGTGACACTTGGACCCCTGAGGACACGTGGTATCAATGCTTCACAGCAAGGCAGGCAGACCCTCAAGCAGAGAAACTCTACCTCCTAAGTAGGCAGCCAGCCAGGCGAAAGACTGGTAGCTCCCAGGGTTATATACACATGCTGGCCAGACGGCTAGAGAGCTAGGAGGTACTGGTGTTTGACTGCCATGGGATCTGTCCTAATAAACACTGCCCACCAGGCTCGAGCTATGCCAGACAGCACGTACTGTGGTACGGCACGGTCAGCAGCTAGGAAAAGCGGAGCAAGGACTTGGTAGGAAGAAGCCCAGTGGGAAGGAGTGGCGTGCCTGGCATCAGTAGCCTGGAGAAGTTCATGCTTGCCCACTCATTTGAGCAGGGCTCTCTGTGGACTCTTCCTACCACGGAAAACAGTCTCCCCTGAGGGATGGCCCTCCATAGCATTTTGCTGAGTCAGTGGTGACAAAATAGGGCAATGCACAACTCACTAAATGGAAACTACAGGAGGAGTTAAGGCAGAATTTAATGAGCTGCTTCGAAATCCAGCCAAGAAAGCAGCAATATACAACACCTTCTCCTTCCTTTTAAAATAATGTTTTATTGATTCTATACTGATGAATAAAGGATCAGGATAAGGCAGGCTATGAGTTTTCTGGTCAATTAATTTTTAGCAGAAATTCTTATTTATGGCTTAAGATTTTTTGTGACATAGACTGACAAGTTTGAATTGTCATTACAAAAATTAGAGAGGAGAAGAGAAAGGGATTGTTTGGTATTTTTGCCAAACAAAGTAAGTATTCAATTCTGGAGTGAGTGAGTGCCTTGTGGTTTCTTTTTCATTTTTCTTTTTTTTTTTTTTTTTTTTTTTTTTTTTTTTCCACCAGAAGCTAATTTTTCCAGTCATCTCTACGGTGCTGTCTCCAGCAGCAGTCTCCCTAGCATGCTGGGGCAATATATTTGTAAAAAGTTATGAGAAGCCAAATTTCAAACTGGAGCCTGCAGTGGCTAATTAAGTGTTTAAATATGGACTATGCTGCTATCCAAGTTTGAAAACTGGATCCATGTTTAGCACTTCCCTTGGCAGCCAGTCTTACTCTGATTTCTTTTCTGGCTGGCTTTAGGTGGTCTGTGTTCTGCAGAAGTCTCCCATTTCCGTCCAGCAATACCATGCTTAGTGAAGAGCATTAAGTCAGCTCAGGGTACCCACTGAGTAACAGGGGAAACAAAATTGCTGCTTGGCACGTACCACTTCCTCCACACCTCCTGCGCACAGGCTCTCGCGCTGCTCTCAGCTTTTTCTCTTTCATTAACGGTTGCTTTGGCATTACGCACACATGTGGAGGAAGCCGATACAGACTGACTGCAGGAAGGGTGCAGTGAGAGCACCCTCTCCCTTCCCCACCACATCTTGCTTCTACAAAAGGCTCGGAGGACCTGTGACCATACTGACCGACACGCAGCTACATCTAACCTGGCCAGTGCTAGCAGTGAAGTTTTCCTGACGTGGACCTCTTTCACACCGCACCGGTCTTGTGCATGTCATCCTCCCCTCACCCATCACCACGCTGCCCAATTTCCAGCGTGTTAATTTGCCTGGAGGGCAGAGTATGCCAAGATCAAACTGCAGAACAACCCGATTGCTATGTGCTCCATTAAAAAACAAGTGACGCAAAACGTGGGTGACATGCTGGGGTTTTTAATGAAAGGCCACACAAAATTTCAATATATGCCTTAGGATGAATCTGTGAATTAAGCAAAACACAGACTTGCTGTATTAAAATGACTAAAGTTTCCTAATGATTTATGTATTAATCTTGCAATACATCATCACCATTGCTTAGTCAAGAATATAAAAGACTATTATTAAACACTCATGAAGCTTTCACAGTCTTAAATTTTCTTTCTCCAGGGAATGCAGCATAAGATTTTTCAAGATTTTTGATAGATTTTGCAGTTTGTTTTGAAGCAGCTGCAGAAATATATTGCAGAATATGGTATGTATTTTCTGGTTATTGTAAGCAGTTTCTTTCTCTTTTCCTATGATAAACCAAAGCCTGAGTCCTAAATGTTGCTTATTAGATTTAAGCAGACTTCCTGACAGTACTACATATATTTATGGAGAAAAGACAGAGTTGGAGGAATTAGAATACATGCATTACCACTGAAAACAAGTATTTTGCCAACTGAAAGAAACAAGCATATGTATTAGTAAGCCAAAATTACAATCTAAAGTGTTAAGTATCTACTTATTCAAATGTTGTTACAGTTATGTTTTGTACAGTAGCTGTCCTGTTACCAACTACTACTATAAGCTATTGTGTAGTCACTCATTTCATACATATGTCAGGGTATTTTGAATGTTCACTGAACAACTATACCTCTTTGTGTACATTTCATATTTATAAATATGCACATATAATAGTCAAGGTGACCTTAGCATACCCCCATGTCTTCGAACTGGAAGACACAGTCAGCTTCAGTTTGAGTGAATAAGGACTCAAGCATGAGGGGCTCCTGAAGAGTCCTCATGACCCTGTGATGATGGACATGTTGGAAAAAAAAGGCTACAAGACTGATAAATGAAATTAGTGGTTCTACACAAGCTGAAAAGCAAATCTTTCAAGTCCTAATTGGTTGCACAGGGGTTACTTAAGCAGCCAGAGGCAAGTGGCACTTTCACAGCAGCCTACCTTGCCCTTTCGTTCTGACCCACAAAGACTGACCACACCTCAGAGGTTCCCCCTCTCCCTGCAGTGAACCCATCGGTGCCACGTGCTGCCTGCACATAGCTCTGGCCAAAACTGGGCTTTCTCTGACAGCTTTCAACAGTGACAAAATGGCATTTTTCCTCTTAAAATTAGAGGATAAGTATAACAGTAGAAGCTCAGAACTGGGAGATGCTTTCTCTTTCTCTCTAAGAGGTGATGGTCTCAGTAGCTCCTGCCTTGTGCTTAATCCACAATTTAGTACGAGCCACAAGCTGGAAGCTGAATTGTGTATTGTGGGTTTTCTAAAGCCATGCGTCCCAACTTTCAGCACTCCACTGTATAAATAAAAACATTAAGTGACTGGCCCCTTGTTATAGCTTGCAGGAAATGTAGAGGGAACAAAAACTAGCTTACTGTCTTTGGAGGACTACATTCAGTGAAGGAACCTGGAATGTCTTTATTATAACAATATTTATGCAAGGCAAAATAAGCAGGGGCTTGTCATCTTGGGCATTACTGCCATCCAGATAGAATCAATGCATCTTTTTCCATTTGGCTGATCCCTCCTAATGGCAGGAGGTGAGATGTCAAGAGACCTCCTGCTCCACTGATTGCCTTGCTGTGTGCAGCTCCATTGCTGTGTGCTCAGCACAGTTCTCAAAAGTATGAAACACAGACTCAAAGGCTGGTCTTCTCCAGATCTCACCAGAATCAGTATCTTAAATAAAAGTCCAATTTTTCTGTTTGTGTAGAATTGATGTTAATTTCAATTTTTTTTTATTATTTTAAATATTGATGGTAAATTCAAGTCGTAATTACTGTAATTCCATTCTCCCAGAAAATATATCTCTTTATAAAGAATGATATAAATTGCCTCTTCTGAAGCATCATTTTTCCACAGTTGGTTCATATGATGCAGTGTTAAGTACTTGATAATATTTGAAGTGGTATTTGAACATAATGGTATCCCTTCATTCAATTAAAAATTTCCATCAAACAAATGAATGAGTAAATAAATAGAAGCTAGTAAGGTTTTGCATTGCTGCAGCCAAGAAATAGATCAAGGCTCCAAGACCTACATTCTGAGTTCTCGTAACCCTTTTGAGCGATGGGGAAACATCATGGCCTCGTATCTTTTCATATTATCTCTTGGATAATCTGGATCCCAGGTTATTGAAGATTGTCACACATCTTTTAAGATTATCTCTTGGATTATAACAAGAAGAGCTCTGAGGCACTCTCCGCCCACTTCTGGAAAGCTTCCTAACTCTCCTGCAATAGAGTTTTTAAGTTGAAGAAAGCAATGGGTCTTCTTATGGTTTCTTCCCTTCCACCAGAACATACACAGGGCCATAAAATGTCCCAGTAATAATTTGAACACTTCCAAATCTTATTCATGTTTGGATAAAACCATCTGAAAACTGGTGCAGACTTTTGCAGATCATCTGCAGATTCTGGGCTTTTCATTCTGGGACTGAAAGGGAACTGTAAGGTCTGGTTATACATAATAAAGGGTTGCCATTTCAAATCCAGCCCAGTGCACCAAATGTGGTTAGCAGATTTCCAGTAGACTACGTGAATGTGTTGGTGTATATGTGAAGATAATGTAAGGTTTCATTTTGTGGTGGGCTGAACCCACTGCACTGCCTTGGAGTTGAGGTGGCACTGAATGTGTTCTGCAAACGCAAATGTTCACCACAGTGAAGGACTGGTCTGTCTTACCAGGGGAAACATGGCTTGAATGTGCACATAGACTGCAAAATCCTTTTTTACTCTGAGATGTCTATAAAAATATGCAGAAAATTCTCTGTTCACAGAAGAAACACAAGATTATCAAGTCTGGCACAACAAAATAATTTTGAAAATCAGTTTTTGTTTGTTGAAACAATCTAACAACTTCTGTTTTCTCAAAATTTTCTTATGTAGTGAGAATATGAATGTCACAGTTTCAAACTGAGAGGTGAACGTGTCTAACTCCCAATACATGAATTAAGACAAGGAACATGGTCATAAAGACAGCCAACTATTTGTTAAAAACAGTCATGAGAAGTCTTCCACTCTTTGCAAAGACCTTTCTAGGTAAAAGAAGAAATACAGCTGAAATGCCAACAGATACATGAGAGATTAAAATGTGGAAGTTTTCTGCACCCATGAAATGACAGGCAGGAAAGGCTTTTGTTCGTGTGAGACTGTACAACAGCTCGGTCACTGTAAGATAAGATGCGTGATTTAAATAAGCGCATGAAAAGGGCTTGGGAAGATGGGGGGGTCTTACTTAAGGAACACAAACAATCCAATTTCAGCAAATGAAAAAACCTGCAAGAAACAAATAACATACAGTGGTTCAAAGTGGTCTGTAGCCGGCATTGCAAAGTGGTTATTTCAAAGTACCATAAGGGACAGTGACAGCAAGCACTTTCTCTACTGTTTAGCCTTAGAGTTGGTTTTTGGTTTTGTTCTATAAATTTCCCAAAATTGTGTCACCCTGGAACACCGTAAACAGAGATCTGTAATAGAAAACCAAGCATTTCCTAAGAAGGGGCATGGCATGGCATGGCATGGGGCCAGAGTGCACAAGATTTCTTCCACTTGCAAACACACCAGAAGCAAGTGCACCAGGCAGGTTTGGCTTTCCAGGAAATGACGAGAAGTTTCATGTCCAAACCCTGAAAAACCAACACACGGTCACAGAGCTGCCTTGCCTCAGCCCTCGTTGAAAACAGAATTAACAGATACTGCTGCTTTGGCAGAGTGATGGATTTTTGGTGGTAAATGAGATAATGAACACCCCCTCTTTGAACTGAGAACCAGATGAAAAACTCATAATATTTTAATTTGGCCATCTCTGCAGTGCCGTATTACAGCTAGTATCGCTGTTAAAACCTCTTGAGCTTCTCAGAAAGCTACTGTGAGCCACAGTGCTGCTCCGTCTCTGCCCTTCCTGGGAGGCTGAGACAGTGCTGTGTACAGCCAGTCTCCACCTCCCATGACATGAAACGCAGGGCAACCACAGCACCCGACACAAAACGAGAACAAGAAATGGGGCGACAAAGCTACCACTATATAAAACATTCTGACAGTATTAGAACTCTCAAGGGCGAAAATATTTTACTTTTACAGTGATTTATTTTATTTAGAAAGTATATTTTTCATAAAACTCACTTTTTTTTATAGAGAACTTGATTTAATCAAAAGACCAGTTTGTCTTCACAGGTTCAAGTATTCAAATGCTTGGTCTGCTTTTGAACAAAGTTCTCCTTCACTGAAAGAAGTTTAGGATGGGGAGCAGAAAAAAGGTTAAGAGTTATCATTTGTAATCGCAGAGGCAGATATCTGCTTTTGCCTCCCTCCACTACACCTTGTAATCCTTCATGCACGTGGCAAGATCAGGGATGTATGGCTGCGAAGAAGCAGGAGCAACAGCAGGGCTGAACCCAGAGGGGATTTGTGGAAGGTGAGCTGATAATTTTGACCGTTTCTCTTAAGACCTTATTCCAGGGATTTAGAGGCACGTGTGCCAGCTTTCCCCAGCTACGCTGGAAGAACAGCTCCACTGAAAAGGTACTGTGAGGAGGGTTGTAGTTAAAGCAATTGAGAAGAACGCTAAAACCATTTGAATAATCACCCAGGACCTGAAGCCCAAAGCTTTTAAGGTTCGCTCAGCTTTAATGAGTCTTTTTGCTCACAGGGAGATGCTAAACTAACCTTGCCCTCTTAAGGGTGACAAGCTATCACCACTCCACGTTCTCCGCAAGTTCCTTCTGCCTTCGCTGTCACACGAGTGCAGGACATTAACTTTCAAATTATCATTGAACTGCCTGGCTGTTTTGGAAAACAGCACGTCTGCGTGATCCACTGTCCCGTGTGCCACAGAGCGTTGACTTCTCGCACCCAGCTTGCTGTGCAGGGAGCGGCTGAGCAGCAGGAACACCCATATATCACATACCTCCCAACATGTTGCAATTCTGAACTAGCTCAGAAACACTGTGTCCTATTAAATCATTAACCATTATTAATAATCCTTTGTTAAGACCATTAATCCCTTTCAGATGAGAAGGAATTTAACATTGTGACACACAAAGTAGCCACATTTAATTTCCCTGAATACATTAAAGTCTGGCGTAACCTTTGTGATAGTAGTGTTATGCTCTGTTATTGTTCCTCAGAAACCCATGAATCTTAAAAGTATTTTGATTAGACAGAATGAAAATACACCAATGAATGTAAAATTAAAACTTCCTAAAGTTGGCATCCTGACTTAAAAATTTCTCCATTATTGGTTGCAGGAATGGATAGGGATCACCTGTGGCCCGCAACACGGATAAAACACTTGCTGCATATGAACTAAAACTGTCTTTCGGACTGATGAATTGGTCTGCTGATATAAGAGTTCAGGGTGGGCTTTTTAATTAATTTATATAATTTGAGATCTGTGCCTTCACCAGTACACTCATTTTCCAGGCCAGCGAGTCAATTTTTGCAATTAATGCTAATTGCTGCAAACACAGGGGATTGTTTTGCACAGCAGCAAATCCTTTTGCATTTTATACAGAAAGCATATTGCAAAGAAGGACTGAAATTCCCTTATGTATGCGCATTAAGTGTTTGAATGCTTATCATCGAACTATAGACAGGAAAACTTGGTAATCTGCTGCAGGAAGGACACGTTTAACTGAATACAGCAGTGTGCTGCAGTTGATATTTGGTCCTGTCAAGGGAACATGATTTATCTTGCAAATAGAACCAGAATATGCAATAAAAATCATCGTGGGGAAGCTGCTTAAACAATACAACTCAAACAAAAGCATATATTCCTTGAGTAAAATAAAACCTATAATAACATATATGTGTCACAGGGTCTAGAAGAATCTTTTCTGATTACAATTTCTGTAGTTTCTACAGCATTTTACTAAGCAACAGTCCAGAGACACAGTTCTTTATATGTAACTGTGAAAGACCTCCGTATTGACTAAAATGGACTAACAAATAAAAGGGTAATATATAAAATATAACTTTTCATTGCTATTCATGGACAGTATTTTCAAAATCTCAGCAATGCTGACGGGAAAAAATCCTCAACTTTCTACGCAAACTGAATACAAATTGATTTACCAAAAAATACCACAGACATGCAAGAAGTGAAGAGGAAGGACACCATCCATCCAAGAACAGGAGGTCTGCAGACACTTTGCTAGACAGATTTTCCCATCAGTACATGACACTTCCTGTCACAACCCTTGTGAACTGCCTAACAGAGGAGATTAACTGGAGCTGCCTGGTCTCCCCCAGCATCCTCCCGGGTCCTGGGCAGAGCCGTTTACCCTATTTTACACCAGCTAGGATGCACATGTGGCAGCTGGAAATTTTGCAATTCCTTTCATTCAGTCTCTATTGTCTCTGACATGATTCATGCACTAGGGCTACAGGGAAAAAAATACAGAAATTATCTGGGGACTGTACTAGCTTGGAGAATTACAGAAAACATCAGTTCCTTCTGCAGTGGGAGAGCAGAGGAAAGAGAGCACAAACAGTGTGACTAACTGTTCTTGAACATACAGGAGACGTGAACCAGAAAAGGAGCTGTATTACTGTGGCTGGGGAGTTCATAGATCTGTGATTCATAGCATTACAGGGCCCATTTGGCATGCAAAAAGAGAGGATGATGAAAGGAATAGTTTAGTCATGGAGAAAAAGCTAAACAGAACACACAAAGATGCTAACCCCTGGGAAAAGGGAGCACATTCAGGTGTGACCCACAGCCTGGGAAAGGGAATAAGGTCTTCTTTATTTTCCTAAAATTCCTTTTTACTTCATTAGGTAGAGTATTTGAAGCAGTGTCATCCGTCCCAGCCTTATAAGAGCACCATAAACTCCAGTGCACTGTTCAAGCCTATCATCTCAACCCAAGAGAATGGCTTCAAGGTTTTGCTAAAGCCAGACAGCCGTATCCTCTCATGACCACGGTTTTTTCTCCTCTCACTTTAGAAAGTATTATTTAAGGCAGTGTCCTGGTTTTGGCAGTCAAAAGAGGCAAAAAGGAAATCCTAGCTATGCTGTTAGAGTGTACAGTGTACTACCCTCAGCATGTAATTGCTGAAATCACCGCTGTTGAAATGCTTGCAGATAGATAGCGTTTCTGTTAAACTTTCACCTCCTTGAAAACAGTCGTATTCAAAGTAGGGATGAAGGAGAATTATTTGCCTTAGGGATCCCCTGGTCGACTCATGTGATTGCTGTTGAAAATGGTCTGGATCTAAAAGACCACAAAGGTGTTTGATGTTCTTCACATATCCTTCAGCAAAAGAACTGGGAGAACAGTCATTGCTCTTGCGCGTTTGCATTTTCAATAACACACATGAAACAAGCTATGCCCTGCCAGATTGGAACAAGCTCTGTCCTGCCTTGATGTACCCATGCTGTGTCTCTTTCACTGGCGTGTGTGAAGAAGATGAGCAGGAAGTGGGGAGAAATGACATTTGTAGGGGAGAAATAGGACTAGGGTTAGAGGGAGAAGATAAGATGAAGATAAATGGAGAGGAGGAAATGAACTGGTGAGCAGAAGTAAGACACCCTCCCTCAAGAAATAAGAGGAAAAGAGGATGAGATGGGGAGGGAAAGGGCGATGGAGACAAAAAAAGCTCAAAAGACACAGGTGAAGATGAAATTATGAATATAGAAATCAAGTAGGCAGACATGAAGAGAGAGATAGCAAAGGAAGAGAAATTATGTAAAATGCAAGGAAAATAAATACAAAAATTAAATTAACCCTTCCAGGAAAAAGCTGCTGAAAAGAGAAACATGGTATAAATCAGATTGGTAAGATGGCAGAAAACAGTCCAAAGAGGAAACGTGGAAGACACAAGCTGCATTTGATACCGTTCCTGGGACAGACCTTCCAACAATCATTTGTTATGCTGTTGCCCTGTGGTCCCTGTGATATGGATGACATCTGGCTTCAGAGTAGATCTTGGAGCAGCAAGTACAAGCGATGGGGAGCGATGGCCACAGCTGTGGCTGCCAACCCAGAGTCTCCTGAGTGGGAGAACGATCCAATAGAAATATCTATGGTAAAGCAGAGAACTGAACCTTGGTTTACTGTCTCGTTTATGTCAAGACAGTCTTCTGCCTTTCCTTCTCTGCTGTGTTTGATGCATGAATCCCTTCTCCGCCACTATTGCTCACCTCTTGTTTGGACACTAGCCCAAACAAAATCTAGGAATAATGGGAGGAGAGCATGGTAAGCAATTCAGTCTGCTGCCACCGGTAATTTTTCCAGCACAGAGTATGGCCCCTTTCTGCACTGTGAATAAATGATTTCAAATGATGTTTTGCTGCCTTCCTGCAAGGTTAGGACTACCAGCCAATCTGGGAACATACACACAAGCTGTGAAATGAATTACGGCCAACTAGTGCAACTCAAAATAAGGAAAAAGCCAGTGTAAATTTTTTAAAAAAGATTTCCCATTCACACACGTGGCAAAAATGGGGGATGGCATCACTGGGAAATTGTAGCAATTCACGGAACACTATCATATCACAGTGCTCACCACGGGTGTGTTTACCGTATCCATTAAAGCTCTTAAACACTGCTCTCTATTGCAAGGCGTCTCCGAGGCCCTGTGGTGTGGGCAATGACTGCGTGTGGTACCCTGCGATAGTCCTCCAGGGTTGCTAAACCACCTGCTCACGCTGTAGGCACACACTCGAATACACAAGAAATCTCATTGTTTTTAGCAGCACCGTGTATGCAATAACTAACTATTCCCCCTAGTGGGGGTTTGTCTGCAGTTAGGCTAAAAAAAAAAAAAAAAACAAAAACCAAAAAAACCAACTCGGGAGTATCTTCTTCCTCCTGAACCAAGACAAGGTTTGGAGTTGAATCCACAGCCCCCTCTGGGTGCCAGTGGTGTGCCTCTGTGCCCGGATATCCTGGGTGCTCGGAAGGCAGGCACCGCTGCCACCCCCGAGCGATTCAGAGCATCCACGTGGGAAAGAGCGGGCAAAATCAGCCAGAGTCTGTCATCCTTTAAGGCTCTTCTTATGCCAATAAAGTTGAAATGTAAAGAGTAGGGTTTGGCAAAAAAGTTGGAGGTAAATCTCACTGGTATATTATTATTTTTTACATCAGACTGGTCATGTTTATGCTCAACTATAACTTTCCTAACTGAAACATTTCTAGTTCCTTTAAAATATGAGTTAATAATGATGAATCACAGATCAGGAAAATCCTAAATGAAAGAGGCACAGTACAAAGTTTTGCTACAATCAAGGAAAATACTGTTATCTACAGACACAGAACAGACACATGTAATTTTGTATTCTGCACTTTAACCCAAAGAAATACTAATTACACTCCCCTTAGCCCCCTTGCGTGGTGCCATCCAGCACATGCCGATCAGAAACAATGAATACATACATCAAGTGAAGAGTAAGGGTAATTTCCTGTGGTTGTTTTACAAGCAAGAGATTAAATTGCGACTACCCTGCAGAGTTTAAACAATGTGCTTGTAATAAAACTGATGCCGTAGTATGTAATCAGAACTCAAAGAACGTTTGACGTACTTCATGCAGCATTCGTATGTAAAACGTCTGCAGTGGAAACAGCCCAGCCCTCTAATTTCAGTTTTTGTTCCAAAATGAAACCTCAGGCCAGGTGCCTCCCAACACATGCTGAAGTCCCTGTCAAAGGATGGAGACAGAATTTCTCCATGGAGATGATGCAAAACTCAGACTGGCTCTGTGCGGACAGACGTGCTCTGGAGCCCATCAGAAGACAGGCTCTGTTTGAGCCTGTTAGTAAGCACGTAATTGCCACACGTGACTGCGTGGGGAAATTTTGAAATGTATCTCAGTTATCATGCCCATTCCTCAATTAACTAAACAACTCTACATGGTTCCTGTATGACACCAGAGACATTTTCCGCATCGTTTAATGTCTTCCTAATGTTAGAAATATCCTGTAGACATTCACCCACAGTTTTCCTAAATAAAAGTAGCTGGAGTACGGCCATGCATCTTAACCCATCTTACTGAGTTAAAAACCCAGGATGGCCGCACACTCGGATCTCGATAAGGTCTCGTGAAAGCGCAGGGGTGACACAGACAAGAGTTGAGACTCCAGCACTTGCAGTGAATCAGCGGGCTGATGTGTGAGAGGGCAAGCACCACGACGCAGGGGTGACGCAGTCCGGGGACAGGAGGCAGGCGGGGAAGCTGGAGAAGGACTGTGAGGGAGGCAGAGGTGGGGGACCAGTGCAGGAGAAGGTGGAAACCAGAGGTGGAGGGCAGGGAGGACGGTGTGCCAGGAGCCGCCGGCCAGCGGGCAGAGCAGCCAGGGAGGAAGGAGCAGCCGGCAGTGTGTTGGCCAGGCGAAGATGCAAGGTAAGTGGGCAGGTGGGGCTAGCTTCCCCCCCCCCAGAGCCAAGTCAGAAGCCCTGCACTCAGCTAGCAGCCACAGGCATCTGTCTGCGCCCATCTGAGGGCAGGCTCAAGGCCTCTACGTGTGTATTCACTTGAGGACGAAGTCTGTTAGCATTCACTCAAGATATTTAAAAACATCCCAGGTATTGATAGTCGCCCTGACAAGGCAGTGGAGGAGTCCAAGCTCCGCACCACAGCTGTCACCGCAGAGGAAGCTTCAGAAAGGAAAGCAAGGCTTTCAAGGTTCAGAATAAAAGACACAGTTTACAAGCTTATAAATTATTTGTATCTTTGACTGCAGGCTGCAAGCTTTGTTCAAGCCTGAAAGATATTAAACAACTGCTTGAGAATCACCATTAATTAAAAAAAAAAAAAAAAGGGCAACAAAAAGACCCCTACATTCAGCATTCCGTAACAATTCTCTTGGAGTTTAAGCTGCACACCCTTATCAGTAAATCCCAAAAATGGCTCTGTACCTGCTTTGTAAGTCGTTCAGGTGCAATTTGCCTACATAATGGGTGGCTGATGAGACAGTGATGATCCTAGCATTGTGACTGTGCGTTCCTGATTGCTTCAGCGTATCCAAGAGGAGGTTAGTCAACAGGAAGTGTCCCAAGTAGTTCAAGCCGAAGTGCTCCTCAAACCCATCCTCTGTCTTCCTTTCAGGGACCAGCATCACCCCAGCTGGAGGAGAAAATAGAGGTAAAACCTGTTGATTTATTTCAGAGAAGCAGCAACAGATCTCCTGCTGCAGAGTGTAAACACGGCATTTAGAGCAATGAGTGATTGGTGATGGCATGTGAAGTGTAAAGCTGACACTGATTGATTCCTGCTGATAAAAATATCAAAACCCCCACTTCAGTTCCCCTATCCAGAAAACAGGTAGACTGACTCTCCCCTCCCTCCCTGCAGGACTGTGAGGATTAATTAATTCATTTGTAAAAAATGTTCTGAAGACATTAAACTTGACTTAACCTATTGCTGGTGTGCCAGAATGCAATGCTGCAGGTCCACAACAATAATTAAGCCATCTACAATAGGTGGGAGCTGGGTGATCCCAACAATATTCCCTCCATCAAAGAGCTCAGCGCAGTGGAGAAGAGACCAGGCTAAGCAGCAAGCCTCCTCTCCCAGACAGCTTTCTGCTGAGTCCTGGCTGGAATTTAAAGATCTGTTGAGTCTTCATCTGAAATCTGCAACTTCTACCTCACTGGTGTGGGTGAGAAAAGATCTAATAAATTTACCCAATATATCTTAATGACTGTGCTTACAAGCGGCTGCACATTGAAATGAGTTTTTGAATGCTTATTTTGGCAATATTTTTGCCTATATTTCTACAAACCACAATTTTCAAACTCAGTGCCTAAAATAAGTATCAGCTTTCCTAACATGCAATGTTGATTTCAGCATCTTGCAGAGAATCCTGAGCTCATGCATAAATTATACCGTGTGCTGAGGCTGTGTGGGGGATAGCTATCCTGCTCAATTATAATGTGGACTTGAATGGTATAAATTATTCTTATTTTATTAAAATTTAATTATCATACAAGTGGACCTGACCTTTGTAATTTAAATGTAGATGGACGTGGCTCATGGAGAATAATGTTGTACGCCATTTGTCCTCTCTCTAAAATACATTAATATGATACAGCAGAAAGGCCATCTCTGGTCACAGACATGAGAGATCGTCAGCTTAGTCCTCATGCTACTTCTTGTGTCCATTAAAAAGCTTTTGACATCCCATTTCTTGATGTCAGCCAAACGATGGCAAGTGAAACGACCATTTTAAACTGCACATGCTGTGCATCTACACCACTCCTTCTTTGGGGGGGGTTCCCACCATCTGACAGTCGTTACTGCTGCTCGTGCTGAACGGGAGATATTTTCAGGATCTTTTTGGCATGGCCAGCTCCCATAGTGATTCACCTATGGCTGCCTACTCCATGGAGCAATTGGAGAAGCAGCGTGAGGGGAAGAAACAAGAGAAGACAACAGAGCAAACAAGAGGTTTGGGTGTAATACAGCGTACCTGCATACACAGAACTTAAGACTGAACGTGAGTGACGCTGGCTGATGGTATGATGAAAGAAACACAATACAAATTACATGATGGGGCTCTACAAAAGCTCTGATTGGCATCTCTCTGTCATTATAGCCACTTTCCCAGATCCCTCAGAACAACAGGAAAACCCGGCTGCCGGGTGTAGTTTCTCTGCATGTCAATTCTCAGCTGTAACAACGGGAAGACACAAATTAGAGGGTGTCTGGTCGGATGTCCCGTTGTATTCTCTTTCCTCAGCAGCACTTACTCTGATGCACAGTGCAACTGCTCACAGAGTTGGAAACAGATTTCCATTTCCCCTGTAATCCACATATGCGGCATATAATGACATCCAGAACAGTGGCTGGCACTGAGCACTGGCCTGAAGGTTGCGGACAGATATAAACATGAGACAAGCCCTGCTGTGACTTCTTCTCATTTTCCGGGAAGAAGGAAAGGGTGGGAAGGGCAGCAAACCCCAATTTCCCAGACCAAGTCTCAGCCTGCTACAGTGCAAGTTTTAGCAGAGACAGAGCTTAGCACAACCTGTTGGCGGGCAGATGGGAACAGTGCTGCATCTCTGAGCACTGGGGCTGGAACAAGGAAACGATTTGCTTCTCTCTGAAGCCCATCCTGCCCTCCAAAGCTCTGACACTTGGAAAAGGCAGGAGGGAGCAGTTTGCCAGAGGTCTATTTGCAGCAACACTGGTAAAATGCAAGCCCAAGAAAAGGCGGCCAACATAAAACAGAACTGGAACAGCAAAGTTGATGTAAACCCCAAATGTTGCTTCTGCATCTGCCAGGGCTGCTGCAGGGTTTGCTCTAGGCACCTCCATGCACACACGCACACACACACACACTTCTGCCAGCCAAGTCAGACTGAGGGATGGAGGAGTTTGTCTGGAGAGAAGTGCAGTAGATGGCTGCTACAGCCATTCAGCTTTGCATCACGACCAGCCGGCAAACCCGGGGAGGCTGTCACCGCACACATCAGCTCCAAGGACGCCTGTGCTACAGCAACTGCCCCCTCGACCTCCGGAGAGGTGCAGGATTTCAAGAGCACACAGAAGCTCTGCCCTCCACCCCAATTAGTCTCCACCATCTGTGCTGTGCATCCTGGAAGCATAAAATAGACCTCAGCTCAGGTCAGGAGATGGAAAAAATGTATACTGGTGCAATGCGCAACTGTTAAAGATACACATTCCCCAAAATTATTTTGCTCATTCTTCAGGAGCTTCCTCTGAGCAGAAATTGTCGTAAAGTCCTTGAGCAGGCACAATCACCTCGGCCTGCATTTGTTGCCACTACAATTCCCTTTTCGTCTTCAACAGCTGGTCACATAATCTAAAACACCTTTGAAAGTTTGTTGTTTTTTTTAAAGGGTCTCATCTTTAAGGTGGTTCATATGAAGGCTATCAACAAATCTTGCCCTGCGATTTGAGGGCAGTTGCTCTTACTTGACGAGAACCCATTTTAATTCACCAATACCCAACAGGCAGCTGAATCTGGCTGCTTCTCTGACGAGAGGGAAAACCTTGTAAGTGTAGCAGCAAGCTCTCTTTTTTTAAATTATTAACTACCTAACATTCAGTAGATACTAAAAGTGGTATGCTATTGATTTTCTTTTGTCCAGAAACGTCATCAGCTTTACCCAAGGGCCCCAAGTGATAACTCAAAATATGAAAGCTGCTTCTATTACCTCTTCATTGCAAACTAAGAATGATTTTGCTTATTCTTCTGGTATTGAATCCATAAACCCAGTATCTTTCTGATTTTAATTCCCAGTCTTCTCAGTCTTTTGGAGTGCAAATGAAATTTCAACTGGCAGCGCACAGGCCATTAATGCCAAACACCTCAGTTCTGATACAACTTTCTTATACGCTTTTCTCTCTGATTTAGCTGGATTGTTTCCAGAAGATTTATTTTAAAAAATGTCACTGATATCAGCATGGCATTATAAAATTAATTAATAAATAAGACAAACATGAGCTTTTACGTGGTAATTGATTAGCTGTTATTGAAATATTCAGGCAAAAGACTGACAGCATGCATGCAGAAAACTGCCCAAAATGACACATTGATGTGTGATTTGGCAAAAGTAGAAACAAATTAGAATAAGGAAAATATTTTGCAGCATTACTGTGCTGAACAACTGTTCTTCTTATAGATATAGTAATACATTCCAATGTGCTGCAGTTATGCATTTATTGTAATATGTTCAAATTATACACATTTTAATTAGCTATAATGAATTAAAAAATTCTACCCTTTTTTACTTTTATGACTTGGCAATAGTCACATTTTTCTCTCAACAAATGAATACACCTCAAGAGAACTGTCTTTTTAAACAGTCATTTATTATGATTTTCTAGAAAATTTTCTAATGAAACTCTTGGTCTGGGATCCATCAATGAATTAGTCGTATATGATTTTTAAGAGCATAATGGATCTGATACTGTACACAGCAAAACTAGAAGTTTATGACAGTTGTATATATTAGAGGCCAGGCATACCATATTTTTGTTGGAGAAAGTATTATGTAGGAGAATTTGTACCATGCCTGCCTGTATTGCAGATGACGGTAAACTTTGGTAATTTTTGTACCTCCCACTGCAAAGACATCCTTCAGCTCCATCATAATATACATTTTAAGACGTTTAAAAATACAAGTATTTCACTGATTTAGATTTATTTACAGTGAGCTGCTCAGAGGTTTTTGAAGGCAGTTCTCTCAAACTCACTACAAAAGAAAGATTTAAACTTTTTCACATGAGAACACAATGCCTTCCCTCCCAGCCAGGCTCACAGAAGAGGGTTTGGAGGCAGTGCCCCCACATGCAAATCCTTTTATCCCCAGCAACCCGGAGGCCGGGCACACAATGCAAGAGGTCAACCACATACACTTACATGTAACACCTTCACAGCAGGAGATGGACCTATATAATTGCATTCACCCAGTTCTTGCTATTTACAAGAAAGAGATAAATACGGTACCAAAAAAGTTCCCAAGGGGAAAAATTAATAGAGACGGTAACTCCACGTAAAAGCACAAAGCCTCTTCTCCGTTCAGGCTTTGTACTGGCGTAGCTGATTCATTTAGCAGCATTTTCCATCCCGTCAGTGCAGCCACCTCACTTAACAGAGTGGCAAAACCGCTCTGCTCTGCACATCCGTACACCAAAAGATCTATGGATATATCTATCTAGCTATAGAATGCTACAGCTAATACTACCTTGCTATAGAATATAGCCCACTTCTCTCCTGAATAGGGACAGCTATAGTAGAGTGCACATCTCAATAACCGTATAGCAGCATCCCCTGGCTAGGCTGTCTATACTAGATTGCTCGTTCCACCTTGTTCAGTTGGGCTATACTATCCCAGAATATGCCTGTCCTGTAGGTCTTTCCTGGCTAATGAGCAACAAGGAGGTGCAATGCCTTATTAGAAGAATTGCCCCCAGAAGCAGCTACTGGAGACACAAATCGTACCCACACAACTTTTTTACAGGTATGCCTCGTCTGGGCTGCAGAGAGGTGAATTTACAGCACTGCTGTGAAACACTGCTCACTAAGCTAGGTCCGAAACACAGAGCCCTGTGCTACACATGTCCCAGAAAAGCGTTGTAAGTCTGACAGGACCACACATAGAAGCCGGATTAAACAGTATGTGAAAGCTGAAAAGGCAGAAATCCAAACAGTTAAGAAGAAAAACACAGAAATACAAATGAAGCTTGGTACAGGTCTCCAATGCTACAGTCCTATTTTCTATCTTCCCAGAGGGACTGGTGGAGGTAGCTCAGATTCTTGTACTTTCTAATATCTTCTGGAGCCCTGTATACATGCATATGCAGTTTTCTAAAGCAAACTGTAAGGAAACAGAAGCAAAGCAAGGCATTTTTTCCCATGGTATAACGATGACACCTAGATGACACCTAGAGTCCCACACCAATGCATTTGACCCTCGAGGAGATGCAAGGACATCTGCTGTCAGCCTGTCTGCCATCATTGGTGGGACAGTGTCCCGTGTGTGGACCTTCCCTGGAGGGGATTGGACACTGTGAAAACAGGTTTGAGAAACAGCTACCAAGAGCAGTGCAGCACTGGGATGAGTCCTGGGCTGCAGAGGAGAGCTGTCTCCATCAGTTTTGGTCTCTCCTGCCTCTATCCCGAACAAGGTCCTCCACAGGAGTCTGCCTGAGCCTCTGCTCCAGCACTGAGCAAGTTCCCAGTAGCTCTGGTTTCCCGCTCCATCACAAGGCACTGTGCACTGCCCATTCCCATTTTGGCATGCCAGCTCCTCACAACTCCCCCAACTCCCCATGTGTGTTGAAGCCAAGGGATGCTGTGCCACTTCCCAGCCAAAGCTCTGGGCTGTGCTCCCCTCCCTTGCCTACCCCCAAAATCCAGTAACCCAATGCTGATCTTATCAAGGAACAGTATGTGTGCGGGAAGGAGGGAAGAGGCTCAGCCCCAGACATGCATATCAACTTCATCTGCCTCTCTGCTTCCCTGCAAAGGGTAAGCTCATTCTCCCTAATTTTCTTAGCCAGCCACTCTAGCTCCATCGTGTCTGAATCTCTTGAGATCTCACTCTGCATCCTGCAGCCAGTCGCACATCTGGCTCGCCCTTCCCTTGCTCCTGAGGCTGGTTTCCTTATGGGGCCACAGTTGGTGGCTCTGAGGCTCCCACCAGCTTCTCCATCCCCTCTTCAGTGTCAACCAGTTGTGACACAGGGGTAGATGAGAGTTCATTTCTACTAGTTTTGTCGAAGTCAGTGGCCAGACAGAAGAGAGGTTCCAATCATGTCCCCACTGTGGGGGACAATTCTAATTTCTGTTAAATGTCAGTAACTTCACAAAAAGACATCAGTCAAGAATTCCCTCACTGCAAGGAAAGGTTCAATCAGTTGGTGCACAACAGAGACTCTAGTCCTCAAGATAAGGACTCGGTCCTCATGAATTATATGGTGTCTAAGAACTTCCAAAATCTGACTGAGACCTCTCAAACATGTTTAATGCTTCTCTTCATCCTCACTACCCACCCCAGATCACTTCTCCCATATGTGGTCTCCTATGAATTTCCTGATATTGAACAAGAATATGTTACATTCATAGTTTAATTCTGTTAAAAAGTCTTTCAATCAGCAAACTCAAATGTATTGCCATCGAATTTTCGCCCATCTTAATGGTTCCCACCTGACAGTCCTGTTTCTCTCCATCAGCTCTCCACTCCATCTTCTGCTGTCTCTCCCTTATAACCCCCTCAGCTTCAAGTGCCTCTTTTATTTCAGTTCTCCACACCAAGGCTTCTCATTTAAATCTGCCTCTCAGAAGTTACGGTCTTGTCCCACCTGCATTCAAATTGAGCTTCTTCTTCTTCCACGCTACAGGTTTTGTCACAATGTCTAAAAATGCAAGAGCTAGCTCTTCCAGAGGGATGTGGTCACTAGCCAGCTGAGGTCACCAGCTACATCAGGTCACCATTCGTGTCTGGCAAGACGTTTAGATCCTGAGAGTGCTGAAATAACATCCTAGCCCCACAGTCACCTTCCAACAGTATATCAGGGAAAAACCCAGTCACCCATCACTTCCCATTCACATCTCCCCACCCCATAGTCTGCTTTTCATGGGACAGAAACTTGTCATGGAGATGATGGTGGACCCAGGCCCCCAGCCTGGACAGTGGAGAGACTAGAAGGAGCCTCAAGTGAGCCATAGTGCCCATTTCCACCCCAGCTCAGAGGTGGCCACAGGGAGCTGAGGGGACACCGGTGCCTAGCCTCAGTGCCAGTGCCTTTGCCTGCATGCAGGACTTCCCACCACGGCTTGGGGTTGTGACTCCACAACTCAGTCTTGACTCTGGATATGCTTGGTACAGGCAAAATCTTTAGTGATTAAAATGTAAAAGACAGTTTTAAAATTGCCAGGCATAACGGGCTTCTGACTCGACCCATCACGGGAATATTCCATGGTGGGCGAAAGGTGCATCTGTCTCTGACACAAAGGCAGCATCTTGCCTACATTCAAATCCCTATTCCAACCTGTGATAACACCAGAGCTTTTCTAAAGAAACTTGCCATCATTTTTGACATTAAAAAAAAAAAAAATCCTAACGTGTTTTTCTTATTGTTCTTGGAAGCAGATGAAGTCTTTTATCTGGCATTACAAAAAAATAAATGAAAATAAATTAGCCTTAGGCAAATGCTTGGCATGGAAACTCTTAGCACAAACATTAGAAGTTTGGCTAACTAGTAAAGAACTGAAAATTGAGCATTGTCTACTGCTAGTGCCCCCAGACCCACCTATAATGCTCACAAGTGAGAAGTGGACTGTATTAGCTGTGCCAAAGAAGATAAAGCCATGCATCTTTCTACTCAAGACAAGCTCTTATTTTATCAGTAGGTTAAAGAAAAAAAGAAAAGAAAAACATGCAGACAATCCACATTCAAGGACTATGAGAGCAAGAACTAAATCGTGGTAGGTTCAGCACAAAACTGAACAGACTGAAATACCTCCTAAAGAACAGATTCACTTTCTGATTCAATGTCACACTGCTACATAGCAAGCACACAAAGCACAGGCTAGTTCCCTGGAAAATGAGTCAGTTGAAAAAAGAAACTATGATTCACAACTAAGGTTTTGTTTTCACACTAAAATAAATCAGAGCATTCATAATTGGGTCTGGCTGGAAAAAAAAAGTTTCCTAAAATATGCCTAGTAAGCGTTCGGTTGGCACAATGGTGTGCTATCCCACTCATAGTCAGAAAATAGGAAAGTCAGTCACAGCTTTCAATAGGAAGTTCTCTTAGAAGTAAAACATTTTGTTTTGCAATGTGTATAAAAAATATTTTTACCTAAAAGCTATGAAAGGATTAAGTAAGAATAAAACATGGCTCACTTCTGCCTCTCAGAAAAGCCAGTGGCAAATGTTCCACACACTTAAGTAGAACCGGTTGGGTTACCTAATCCATCAATAGCTGAATTTTGTATCTGTCTGCCACTGATAAAACATCCACATTCAGGACATAAAAGCAAATAGGTCAAGAACCTGCAGCATGTGGAGCCTGAGATATTTCCCTTTTCACAAAGTGTTTGATATCACACACACAGAAAAAGCTTTGGAAATAATTAGAAAGACAAAGATAGTATCAAACAGAAGTCAGGATTTTCATGAATGAAATCCTTACAGTCTGAAAGTCAGAAGTAGCCTAAAGTTACTCTTCTAACTTAATAGTTCTTCTAACAAAAAATAAACCTCTTAGAAGAAATCTGATATGTTTATATAAGCTACATACATTCTGGCAGACAACAATGCTATGCAAGTATAATAAAAGCTCTGACTGACGACTGCTGCTAAAAATCTGGGCGCTATGTAAATGCTGGCATTGCACAACCCTTGGTTGCTCTGAACAAGCTGGGTTGGATACCATCAGTGGTATCATGGTGCTCTGACACATGTGCCCGGACAAGTTACTTCCACTACCCAAGGCACCTAATACTCTTAAAGAGCAGTGTGTGATCAGATAGCCTCCCCATACTTTCCAGTCACCTCTCCTACAAAGATCACCTCTTCTGAAAAATCGGAGTAAGTGGCATCTGTCATGCACTGAGCTTCTTCAAAGAATATGGCTCTCAGAGTATCTTTTCATTTTAGAACACATTAATGCTGCATGTTAGTGTCCTTATGACTCTTCTAGTTTTGCCCATCATCCATGGAATATCCATTCTAAGCCAATCACCTCACCACCTCAAACTACCTTTTCCAGCTCTAAACATCTTCCGAAGTCTCATCTCTTCCATGATGTCTAGTATCTATCACCCATTACACACAGGTAAAGGGCCACGTGCCCCTCTGCTTGTCCTCCTCTCTCTTTCTTCCTGTCCCTCTACAGCTCTTCCACCTCAGCTTTGCTTGTATATTGCTGTAATTTGTCTTCGAGGAAGGGTAAAGATGACACATAATGCTGTAAGCAAGACAGTGGAATGAGATTCATGAGATATCAGATCCTGAGTTCACCACAGCTGTGGGTGGAGGAGAAGCATTATTTTTTATGAATTCCAAGTTCCACTGGAGTCCAAAGCAAGTCTCCTCACTAAATTTCTCTCCAGGCCTTCTCCAGTGAATTTCCACATCTCTGGGGTTTCTCTCCTTTTCATCTTATAGTCTGTGTAGCCTGCAGCTGCTACAGAGAGGGGAGCTGGCTCTTACCTTACCCAGCGGGACAAGATCTTTACATAGATCCCACTGCGTAATGTAGGCAACTATTGTTAAACTTAACTAATCAATAATAGCTGTGAATAGGTAGGTACTAAAAAAGTGTTTACATTTGATGTATCTACTTGTTCCCACTCCTCAAATCTCACCCTTCTTCTGAAGATCTGATCCTGCAAATACTGAAACACAAGAATAATTTAATATCAACCATGACAGCATCCACAGGACTACTCAAAGGACTCCCTGCAAAGGATTGTGGCCGGACTGCACATTGCTGAACTGTGTGTAGGAAACATGAAGAAATATATATATTTCATATACTTACCTTCTGGTACAGCTTTTACTGTACCCTAGGAACTAAAGAGGGAAGCTTATAGAGAGTTATTCAGTCTATTAAGAGAGTGAGATTTCTCAGATGATCCATGAAGTACAAAATATGAACCTCTGAATTAGCCAGCAGTTCAGAAATATTGATTTTAAATTGGCTCAGATAGGCTTCAACCTGAAATATATTAACTGTAATCTGTCTACAATAGGCTAATAATATCCTGAAATCTCAAAGTTCTTTTTTTCTTGTGTTTGTGTGCATGCCAAGGAATATACTAAACATCCTCAAATTTGTCTCCCTCCCCTTTCCTAATCTGTAGCCAAAATCACAAACCATTCAATGAACTGCAACAGAGAAGTTAGTTGGTATTTCATTGTTAATGAATTAGACCATGCGTGTTTGGTATCCGTAGGTATTCTGTTATCACTAAAGATTTTGGTGTTAGCTCTCTTGGTTTTAAGATTATGAAGTACTGTAAACAATGTGTAAGTGAAAACACTAACTACAAGGTGCTGAGAAACATTTCTAGCACACGGAGAAAACTACTGACTTCAAGTTAGAAAAAATCTCTGTGGCATGAAACAGTGACTACTGCTCATGGAATTTTATGAAGTGTTTTACTATCTGTCCCTTTTGCAACCACAGGAAGATAGCAGACTTTCTAATGCTTCTCAACAGCAACAACATGTTAATGAATGTATTAAGTAATTACACTACTGTACATGCTGTAATTTTCTAAATGCTTTTCAACTGTACAAAGACAGTTGAAAAAACAAAACAAAACCAAAAAATTGGCACCCATTTGCTAATTAGTGGACTAGAAGACATATTCTTATGACCTTCTGTCAGATTAAGGTTTCTAAACTGCTTGTACTGCGTCCATCTTTCTGTGGTTCATAGTTCAGCTATTCAGCTTATTTTTTTCACAGAAAATGAATTTGGTTTTGGTGTCATAGCCTTTTTGTCTTTTTACCACTGGCACATTATATATATTTTTAAATGTTTATATAATACTCTCTTTGCATCTTTAATGTGTTTTGTCTATTTTAAAAAACAAGAGCTGAGCATGCACATTACTGATGCAGAAAGCATAGTAATGAAACAACAGGCCTTTATTTGTCAGCTGAAATAATGCATGCATTCAACCAAATTTCTTCTTTTAAATTAGAAATTAGAAAGTTAAATGTATATGCTAAAATCAGCTATAACGAAAAGAGAAAAGATTACTCCAGTGCACTAATCTCCATTTTGAACACCCTAAATGTTCATCTAAGACTTCTTAAAGTGCCTGAATTAGTTGGATTCCTAAAATTTACTGAAATTTTTGTGGGACCTGGGTATCTAGCTCTAGGAGAATACTCAGTATTTTAATATTTATTTAATTTCTAACTAGATCCTTGAGCTAGGCAAGTGATGGAGACACATTTAAAAAAAAACCCCACCAGTGACCTGGAAAACTGCTGAATTTCACAATCTTAGGTCAGACATGTAGTATTGATTATATACCCAGCACAGTCATTCATGCCAAATCATATGTCTTCAATAATACTTCAATATAAATTTCATGGTTTACATTACTGTATAATGTTAGAACTTTCCTCAATTCATCTTGAAATGTTTGGCTTTTTGATAGGTTCACACAAGCCCACAACAAATATCGTATACCTTCACATACAAACAGGATACATATTCATGGAGATAAGATGTGGAAAGATCACAAACATATAGGCATGATTATATCAATTAATTTAAAAGATTTTGATTTAATGCAAGAGCAGCTTGAAAAAGGCTCAGCAGAAAAGAACCTGGAGGTATTGGTTGACAGCCAGCTGAATACAAGCCAGCAGTGTGCCCAGGAGGCCAAGGCCAACAGCATCCTGGCTTGTATCAGAAAGTGTGGCCAGCAGGAGTAGGGAAGTGATCGTCCCCCCGTACTCGGCACTGGCGAGGCCACACCTCGAGTGCTGTGTTCAGTTTTGGGCCCCTCACTACAAGAAGGACATTGAGGTGCTGGAGCGTGTCCAGAGAAGGGCAACGAAGCTGGTGAAGGGTCCCGAGCACAACTCCTGTGAGGAGCGGCTGAGGGAACGGGGGTTGTTTAGTCTGGAGAAAAGGAGGCTGAGGGGAGACGTTATTGCTTTCTACAACTACCTGAAAGGAAGTTGTAGTCAGGTGGGTGTTGGTCTCTTCTCCCAAGTAACAAGTGATAGGACAAGAGGAAATGGCCTCAAGTTGTGCCAGGGGAGGTTTATATTGGATATTAGGAAAAATTTCATCACTGAAGGGGTTGTCAAGCATTGGAACAGGCTGCCCAGGGAAGTTGTTGAGTCACCATCCCTGCGAGTATTTCAAAGACGTGTAGATGTGGTGCTTGGGGATATGGTCTAGTGGTGGACTTGGTAGTGCTAGGTTAATGGTTGGACTTTATGACCTTAAAGGTCTTTTCCAACCAAAATGATTCTATCTTCTATGTAATAATAACATAGTGTGCAAAAAAATTACAGTGTTACAGTTCTTGATAATAAAATGCTTGGTCCTATGAAGATAAAGAGGAAAATTCTTTTCAGGTTGCCGATGGTCTGATTCAGAAGTCATGGGATCCACACAAAGTCTGATTTTCAAAACCTAATGGTGACTTTAGGTCAGACTCTTAAAAGCATATGACTGCCTACAAATGTGTTGTACAGATGCCTGGCACACAGGCTCTTCCCCATATGCTAAAAACTAAAAATACCTCTTCATACCAAGAATGCTAGAGCTTCAAAATTTGTAAGAAATAAGTAAGCACTAGGTGACACTAAGAAACCTTCTCTTCTAGATGCATACACTGAGACATATGAAAATCAACCATGCCATTATGAGATGTCCTACAAGCCACCTAATGGTCATGCAAAATGCTTTCCTATTGTCAACAGAGTTTTCTGACAGAGAGTGTACATACTTACTGACAACATGCCCAACAACTCATTCCTATCAGACATTTAAATATTGCAAGCATCGTCCTCTTCCAGAGACCCAGGCTTGTGTCCGGGGATCATGCGGGGAAGGTAGTGAATCTGGCAACTGTGATCCGGCTTTTGAGTGAGTAATGCCTCCAGCCTTTCAGTCCACGATGGACTGAATCTCCCTCCTTAGTGTATTGATTACAGTGAGAAAAAGTGACAAAAAAAAAAAAAAAGGCAAGGGAAGGGAAAGGGAAAAGGAAAAGCCTACCAGTTAGCCCAGCATTTGTCTTGGATCTGCTCAACGTTGATGGAAAGTCAAGAGAAGCTGTTAAAACGTTTTCGCATCAGGCCGTTTTTCTTCCATATGTTAATTTTCCTCTTGCATACCAAGAAATCACTTGGGTTTTCACTACAAAACTAGTAATAAAACTAAATTCTACAGATTATTTATGAGAGTAAACAAAAAAAAACAAAAAAAAAAAAACCCAACAAACCAACCCAACAAAAAAAACAAAACCAAAAACCAACTGGGAAAGAGCTTTCAGAAGTGGAGGTTAGTGACTTGCCAGGTAATGGTTACAGACTAACCTAATTATAAGGCAGTCTTTACAGCAGCTTTGGACGTGATCATTTCTGTGATTCTGTTAAAGATTCAGCAAAAAGCAGAGTTGGACCAGTCATTTCATTGTCGTTTCTAACAGGATTTTCTCAAACAACAGATTTCTCTTGCCAGCTGTATTTGGTAACCAAGCAAAAGTGAAATCAAATGCCCTTCTTGCAGGTCATGAAAATATAGACTGATTCAGGCAAATATTAGTCTGAAGCTTCTTTCTTAAAAGAAGCTTTGGGCCTACACTCTTTAGTCTCGTATCATATTACGCACTTTAGGAGATGTATTTTCATATAACTTTGTTTCTTGATTAGGAAGAGATATTTAACTCCAATTTTCATCCATCCTACTTCAGCAGCAGCTAGGGCAGTACAAAATCCTTTATTCAAGAGGCTTCCCAGCTTTTCTGTTTCTTCAGACCCATCATTTCTCCCCCAAACTTCCCCCAAGCTCCTACTGCACAGTCCTGGCTTTGCTCGTGTGGATGATCAACAAAGGGTAGGAGACACCTAACGGGTGCATAGATCTCAAAACCTTTGGTTCCACAAAATGCTGTTTTTTCAAACAGTGTTGTTCCCATCTGTGTAACAGTTGGTACTCTGCATCTTTAAAAATAGGCAATTAAAACTGGAAAGATTTTGTAACCAGGATTAAATATCCACTACCTCTGATTATTGCACAATTACTATAATAATGGTAGGCTTTCTTGACGAATCAAATAAAAATGAATGTTTAATTGAACATTTCATGAATGTTTCATATCAATCAGGAAATAAAATAGTCTTGATTTTTTATTGCAATATTTGCTTTTGTTACTGAGAGCTCTTTAAGGCATCAACAAATGTAGCAAACCCATTTATTTAGAGCATGTTTGCCCTCACTAGGTGCACAGGAAAACAGAAAATGTTCTTTGGGATGTGTTAATAAAAATACATGCAAATAATTGCAAAAACAAGAACAGCAACATATAACAGCAGAAAACTGCTAAAAGAAGCCTAAATTGTTGCTGGCGGGTTTTTCCCCTAGTTAAATAGGTGAAAATTCCCCTTTAGGAAAGTGCATGCAGAGCATGCAGGGTTTTTAGAGGAAAATTATTGTATAGGCTGGTTTCCAAAAATACTGTAGCTATAAAACATAATTAGATGGTAAGTATGTGAATAACAAAAGCTAAAATACCTAAGAGTAATGAGATTCATTTGATAATTGTATGAATGCAAGATAAATGTCCTTTTAATTTGTTCTCTCACCACTGAGGACACAACTTTATGGACAACTTTCCAGCAGCACTTTGATCTAAGTAGTGACTGCCCTGAGGTCACTGGATAATTTGCTAGATTGTATTTCAGAGGGATTAATCCCCCAACCCATCTCATCAAGCAGCCGCAGTAAACACATGTGTTCATATAAGGAAAATATAAGGGGATAGAAAGTAAATAAAGGTGAAAGGACAGATTTTGTACAGACATAAAGTACAGCTTTCTCTTTTTTTCCCCTTTTATTTTACTTTTTTTTTTTTTTCATTAGGGATGCTCAGATTCTTGTTCAGTTGCATGATTTTTAGTTCTGGAGAGCTAAAAACACAGCAAAGGAACAAGACTTGCAATAACATTACAAGCAGGTGTGGCACTGGAAGTGTTCAGTCTGCTCAGCTAACCATCTCTACAAAAAATGCAATTTGACCCCTAGAAAGACATCCCTATTAATGCAGCCACATTGTAACCTGCTGTATGGTTCAGATAATTGATTTGAAATGTGAAATCATAGATGAGAGCCCCATTTGTCACATCTTCCCCTGCAGATATGTGAAGAAAAAACCAGAACTCACCATTATTCACCAGGACATGGAGTGGACAATTCTTTGCTCTAAACCGCTGCACAAATTGCCGTATAGACTTCATGGAAGCCAAATCACAGTATAAAAACTCCACTGGGAGAGAAGAACAGATGAACAAAACCAGAGTTAAGTCAGTTACAATGATATAAAAACACACTTAAAGACATCAACAAGGACTCCTGTGATAAAGTCACCGGGAAAGTAAAGATTCTAAAAATAAACCAGGCTTTTGAAAATTATGGGTGAAGCTGGTCTCAGAAGGTTCCTTCTTGCTCCTTCCTTCATTTCTATTTTTAAACTATTGATTCTTCACAGAGCAAATATGAGGAATGCTGCTGCCAGGAGGTGAAGAAGGGTGTCAAACGGAGCAAATATGTCCCAGTCCTACTGCTTTTTTACTGCTACCATTTAGGAAGAGGGATTACAGTGCTTCAGTGCTGAGATGATCAAGACATGGCAGCTGGAGATCAAATGGGGAGATGATAAGCCACATTGGGCACGACAATGTTTCCCTGTGTTTCTGATGCCAAATATGCTGCCCTATGCTTTTTCCCAGATTATCTATCTGTGGTCTGAACAGTGATGGAGTCTGACAACATTAGAAAACAAGGCTTTACTGAGGCAGTAGGAAAGATGAGCAACAGTGTGCCCATACGACGATTCCTCCGATCACCGACAGCAAACATGGCATCGTAAGTGATGCCGTGGCTTCAGGTGGACATCCAGGGACACCTGGTGTGTGGGTCACCCAGCAGCAACAACCAGTCATGTAGATGCCTTTTGAATGTGTGTAAGAGTCATGCTGCCCCTTGGGTCCAGCGATGGCCGTGTGATTTGAGAGGATCACACCTCACATGGATAGTGTGGGTGGCATCCTGCCTGTACTGCCGATGTTGGTCAAGGGGCAGGGTGGCAGGGAGCAGGGGGTCAGCAGTCTGCCTACACCAGTGACGTTGGTCAAGGGATATGGTGTCAGCATCTCAAAACATATTTAACACTGGTATGTTTTTATTTCCGAGAAAATATGTCTCTAACAAAAGCACACATTGTCCAAAGCATTAGTCAGCCATTGACTAGAACACTACAAAATTAATTAATTAAAATAAAAAAGATTACTTAAATCTGCCAATAACTTTAAACCTATCAGGTCTGAAAATTCTCCTCCTGTTGCAGTTGTTCAGCTTTCACCCCCTGACTCTCACAGCACTGCTTTATTGGTTGCCTTGCCTTGCATGACAGCCACAACTAGGGTTATGAAGTGAAAACAAGTGGTGGCCCCCCACCAACAGCAACAGCTATCCCCACACCAACAATCCAAATTCTTTAGAAACTCTACAAAGAGGAAAAAGAAAGAAAATTGTGACCTCATCCAACTGTTTTAGCTTTTTGGAAAGTATATGTATTGCATACCAGGCTTATGTTTTGTTCCAGCATTAGCTATGTTTTAAGCAAGAAAATGTGAGTCTCTAGCGCAGATGTTATTCTCTCTTCCGGTTTGCTACATGTTGTGGTGGGACTCCAAGTCAGCTACATGTTCTCAGCTCCACACCAGCCAGACCCAGTACACTAGGGCTCTGAGGTGGATTTGCCTGAACCTCTTCCATCAAATGAATTTTCCAAGAAAGACCAAAAGGTGTTTCAACTTTAGAAAGTCAGATAGTACTGAGCAACCTCCAGTGAGTAAGTTCAGCAGAAAGGCAGGCAAAGGCTGTATAAAGCATGCTCCCCTGCTTACTGTGTCCTTGCAGAGTGAGTCCTTTCTGTACAGTTTGATTTCAGCAAACTCCCATATTTCCCAAGCTGTGGCTACCTCTTCCCAGATTTCCAGTTCCCAGGATGGTTTTGGCCACCACAGCTGAGGACTGGGGCTCCAGGTCCTCACTGTGTTTTCCCCGCTCCCCTCCACCCTCCCACCTTGCAGCCTGAGGGCTGCTCCCCCCTGCTCCATGGGAAGGAACAGCCACCTCCTTCCTTGTACATGGCTTCCCTCACCTCTTTCTATGAAAGAAGCAGCCTTTGAAAGAAAGGAAAATTAAAGATACACCGTTCTTCACACATGCTAAAGAAAGCCTTTCTGACAAGAACATTACACTATTGGGTAAACAGGCTCCAACTCAGGCTGCAACAAGAGGCCTTTCCTGTTATTCTTTTCCCTGGTCCATCAGTGATGTTCACCAACCTGTTTCATCCTGTCGCAACCAAGGCGGGAGCTATAATGCCTCTTTATCGTGTACCTGTACAATAAGAGTCTAGGAAAGCCTGCAGGCACAATAGCAAGCTAAATAACAAAAGACAATCACTGCTCTTATTAAAAACCTTTACAGGAGAACAGTTCCTTCAGTTCCCTTCAGTTTTACGCAATACAGGGCTTTAATAATCCTTATATATTTTGAACCTAGATAGTATTAGTCCTCTGAAATTGTCTTAGTGAATTTATATAAATTACTCAGTGGCTTTTTCCATTAAAAAACCCAACCAAAAAAAAAAACCCAAAACCAAAAAGTTAGTTTCCAGTTTTAAGATAGTTATAACTACATTTTTTCGAAAAGGCTGCAAAGTCATACCATTTCAATGACACTGACCCATGAATAACACTGGACTCTTGAGCTCCCTATAGACCTTTAGGAGGTCTTAAATTTTGTTTAATTTCACTCATGTCCTGCATCTGGAGGTGGTAAGGAAATGCAAAAGTTATTAACTCCTGTAAAGAAGAGTTATTCAGGTCATTCCTCTTGTGGTCTAGCAGCTATATAAAACCACATGAACAGCACTGTAATTGCTCAGATGCACAAAACCTGGTTGTACTAACTTATTAGTAACTAGTGCAACAACGAATGGAGTAAAGACCTAAGTGAAGCTTTATGCTGACTCTGCTGTTGCTCTACTTCTCCAGGCAGTTCATCAAGGAAAGAAATTAGGGAAAGCATGATCAGCTTCTTGGGAGGCAGCCGCTCACACTGCCAGTGGAGGAGTCCCTCTTAATACAAAATATTCATCTTGGTACAGAAAGCATTGGACTTCCATCAGCTGTAGTATTTTGTGGCACAGTGCAAGGTCCAACCACCCATACAGCTGTGGCAACATTATTGACTCTCCTGGATTTTGGTAATGACATGATATGTGCAAAGAAAGCAGGCCCCTGAGAACATTCACTGAGCTAAATTTTAATCTCTCCCCTCATCTGACCTTGAAATTGTCCTTTTCTTCATTGCCAACTACAATGGTGGTTAGATAACCAGGGTGCCAAGGTGAGTGCTTTTCAGGCTAAATGGTACAATCCCATCCTTCCTGGGAATTAACTTTTTGCTACGTCTGTCTGATCTCCCCTTAATTTTGTAGTTTTGGAGAGCAACTGCTGTCCTTCATTATGACCGTACAGTGCCCAGAGTAATGGTATACTAGGCCAAGGCTATCATTACTAAGTTTATTTACTTGCTCACTTGGGCAGCACATCATATTCAGTATTTGTAAAGCACTTGCCATCAAAAGATCAGAACGTGCTTTGGAAAGGAAAACAAACAAACAAATCAAACCCCAAACTTCTTTTTGCTCACGGGGCAGAAACATTAATGGCCAAAGTCCTTGTTCGTGCTTATTCGTGCATGGCGGCTCTTTGCCAGGAGGGCAGTCTCACTGGCACGAGCACCGCAACAAATGAGGTGCTGTTCCACTTGAGAAAGAGTGTCAACACATGGCTCCAAGTCCTGTGCTGACTCAGAAGAAGGGCCATGAACAGAAACCCAGTTCCTTCTTTATCCCACGGTCTGAGTATTTATTTTTTTTTAGCAGTGTACTGAAGAATTACACATCTAGAAGCTAAGGACAATGGTTAGTTTTTAGACTATTTCAAACCATGCACAAATATAATAAGCAAGTCAATTTTTAAAATGTTTTAAGTAATAAAGACCAGTGTTTAATAATGTAAGAAAATGACCAAACCTAAACTTAAACTAGCAATGTGACTTCAATCACTTTTCAGAAACAACGATGGCAAAAGGTTTTCTGTATGGGATAAGTATGAGCAAAAAGAATAAATACGTGCAATAACAATAAGCAAACTGAAACATATGCCAAAATTAACATTTAGATAAGGTACTTCTTACCTTATTGTTTGTCTGCCACTAGACTTAAAATTATTCAAGTATCTAATAATTGACAATAGTGGTCATTATGCTTTTGAGTTTACTAATATGTTTTCCAAACTAATTGGTTAGTTTGATTTGCTGTATGACATTAAGAACAAAAATGGGGAATAGAATCCACATGTAGAATATCTGCAGCTAATGCTACTGAAATACTATATTTTCTAACTCTATCTCATTTTATCTCTCCTTCTCCTATATTTCCCCTTGCTTTCAGGTACTTCTGGAATGACACACATGCCTGTATTTCTTTCTTCCAGTGGATATGTTCCTTGTTCTTATCTATATAATCTTTCCAATGAAAGCAAGTGAGTACATAATTGTCAGACACTGGCTAAAATATTCACTGTTAAAAATATTTTTCTATGATTTTATTGTAATTTGATGACTCAGTTGTCAGAAAGTTATTAGCTAATAAAATATAAAAGGAGCATAATTTCCAAAAAGACAGCTAGAGTTACTTATGCCATTCTTCACATATGAATAGATATGTATATATGATGGTGCTACAATTGATGCTTTGCCTAATTGCTTTCTTTCAAACATGTATCTGCCTGGCACATCATCTTTTCAGTAACAGAGAACGTGGTATGATGTTTTTCAGACTGCTCCTCAATAAGGCCATATGAATACTGGCTGGCTGACTGCACACACCACCACTGAGCATCTGAAAGTTCAGTGCCTGTTCCTGTACTGTGCACCCTCCGCTCACTTGGCCATGGTAACTGCAGTCAGAGGACCTGAAGGACAGGGACCTGGTGGCTCTTGGAGAGCTTTCTGACACCATGAGTCCCACAGGATCCCAGAGGAGCCCCAGCATTAGGAGAGCCTCACACAGCCCCTGAGTGCTCACACTCCCCCGAGTTTCTCCCTTTGGGTCAACTTCCCCATTTCTGTCCATCTGCTTCTTCACTCTATTGGCACACCTTTCTTTTTAATATCTAGAATTCCCCTCCTTTGCTTTTCACATCAGCCCAGTCGACTCTGGTTGCACATTTCTTCTGTGTCTGTATCAGAGGTTCCTGAAGTGTGTGGAAGATAACTTCTGGACACAGCTGGTGAGTGAGCCAACTAGGGAAGGCGCCCCGTTGGACCTCTGTTGTTTGTGAATGAAGAAGGACTTGTGAGTGATGTGATGGTTGGAGGCCATCTTGGGCACAGTGATCATGAAATTATAGAGTTTTCAATTCTTGGAAATAAAGAGGGGGGTCAGAAGAACTGCTACCTTGAACTTCCGGAGGGCAGACTCTAGCCTGTTTAGGAGCCTGGTTGGCAGAGTCCCTTGGGAGGCAGTCCTGAAGGGCAAAGGAGTCCAGGGAGGCTGGACACTCTTCAAGAAGGAAAGGTGCAGGAACAGGCTGTCTCCATGTGCCAAAAGACGAGCTAGCAAGGAAGAAGACTGGCCTGACTGAACAGAGAGCTTTGACTGGAACTCAGGAAAAAAAAAAGAGAATTTATGACCTTTGGAAGAAGGGGCAGGCAACTCAGGAGGACTACAAGGATGTCATGAGGTTATGCAGAGAGAAAATTAGAATGGCCAAAGCCCAACTAGAAATTAATCTGGCTACTGCCTTAAAAGGCAATTAAAAATGTTTCTATAAATACATTAGCAACAAAAGGAGGGCTATGGAGAATCTCCATCCTTTATTTGGTGCGGGGGAAAACATAGTGACAATGGATAAGGAAAAGGCTGAGGTAATTAATGATTTCTTTGTCTCAGTCTTTAGCAGTAAGATCAGTTGTTCTCTAGGCACCCAGGCCCCTGAGCTGGAAGATGGGGACAGGGATTAGAATGAAGACCCCATAATCCAAGGGAAAAGTTTAGCAACCTGTTGCACCACTTAGACATACACAAATCTATGGGGCCAGATAGGATCCACCCAAGGGTGCTGAGGGAGCTGGTGGAAGTGATAACCAAGACACTTTCCATCATTTATCAGCAGTCCTGGCTAACCAGGGAGATCCTAGTTGACTGGAGGTTAGCCAATGTGATGCCCATCTACAAGAAGGGCCAAAAGGAGGATCCAGGGAACTACAGGCCTGTCAGTGTGACCTTAGTGCTGGGGAAGGTTATAGAGCAGATCACCTTGCATGCCACCACGAGTCACATACAGGACAACAAGGCAATCAGACCCAGTCAGCATGGGTTTATGAAAGGCAGGACCTGCTTGACTAACCTGATCTCCTTCTACGACAAGGTGACCCACTTAGTGGACGACGGAAAGGCTGTGGATGTTGTCTGCCTCGACTTTAATAAGGTTTTTGACACCGTTTCCAACAGCATTCTCCTGGAGAAAATGGCTGGTCGTGGCTTGGACGGGTATACGCTTTGCTGAGTAAAAATCTGGCTGGGTGCCCGGGCCCAAAGAGCTGTAGTGAATGGAGTTAAATCCAGTTGGCAGCCAGTCACAAGTGGTGTTCCCCAGGGCTCAGCAATGGGGCCAGTTCTCTTTAATATCTTTCAATGATCTGGATGAGGGGATCAAGTGTGCCCTCAGTCAGTTTGCAGACGACACCAAGCTGGGCAGGAGTGTTGATCTGCCTGAGGGTAGGAAGGCTCTGCAGAGGGATCTGGACAGGCTGGATCGATGGGCTGAGGCCAACTGTATGAGGTTCAACAAGGCTCAGTGCTGGGTCCTGCACCTGGGTCACAACAACTCCATGCAGTGCTACAGGTTTGGGGCAGAGTGGCTGGAAAGCTGCCCAGTGGAAAAGGACCTGGGGATGTTGGTTGACAGCCAGCTGAATACGAGCCAGCAGTGTGCTCAGGTGGCCAAGAAGGCCAACAGCATCCTGGCTTGTATCAGAAATAGTGTGGTGAGCAGGACTAGGGAAGTGATTGTGCCCCTGTACTCAGCACTGGCGAGGCTGCACCTCAAGTGCTGTGTTCAGATTTGGGCCCCTCACTACAAGAAAGATATTGAGGTGCTGGAGCGTGTCCAAAGAAGGACAACGAAGCTGGTGAAAGGTCTAGAGCACAAATGTTATGAGGAGGTGCTGAAGGAACTGGGGTTGTTTAGTCTGGAGAAAAGGGGAGGGGAAGGGAGACCTTATCGCTTTCTACAACTACGTGAAAGGAGGTTGTAGCCAGGTGGGTGTTGGTCTCTTCTCCCAAGTAACAAGTGATAGGACAAGAGGAAATGACCTCAAGTTGCACTAGGGGAGGTTTAGATTGGACATCAGGAAAAAATTCTTCACCGAAATGGTTGTCAATCACTGAAGCAAGCTGTCCAAGGAAGAGGTTGAGGCAGCATGCCTGGAGGTATTTCGAAGATGTGCAGATGTGGTGCTTGGGGACATGGTGCAATGGTAGACTTGGCAGTGCTAGGCTAATGGACTTGATTTTAAAGGTCTTTTCCAAACTAAGTGATTCTATGATTCTATAAAAAAGCATGAAATGGGAATTCTGGTCTACTGTGGAAGGAAAATTCAGAAATAAAAAGAATGGATAGCTATTGCAGTGTAATCAGGGACTGTAATTTCTGAGATATTCACTGATTGGCTGAACACAGGAAAATGCAATGTTTAGGCTCCTGCAAAGACTATCACTTAGGCTGGATTTAGATCAGATTAGGATGAGTTGGAGGCCATCTACCAATTACCACATTTTCTGTATTCAACTCTAAGTCATCTTGAAATTATTATGAACAGCTACAGATCTACTTCAGCAGAAGTCGTAAGTCAGATTCAACTTTCTTGTATTACTTATGTCAAAGCAGTTGTCCATCATGCTTTCGCTTTCTCTTTTTGTGTTAGAAACACAAGCAGGGGATCCATTCGAGGGAACGCTGCAACTCTACCCAGCACAGCAGGGAGCTGAGAACTCATATTTCATGGTGGAAAGAGGACTACAGAAAGGATTGCTTTGCCTGTTCCCATTTGCACCCATCTATCCAGTATCTGAAGATGCCAGCAGGAAGAGTTACTTCTCCAGCAAGGCACAAAGAATGGTATCCAGACAAGTTAACAAAAAATGGTGCTCAGTAGCCACATATTCCTGCTGAAAAACATGTTGCAAAGCTCCACATGGGTGCATTGTTCTCTGGCTGCTGTATCTCCACGGGAGGCACTGAGGAATTTGGCCTATCGTCTGCTGTTCTGCCTCCCAGAGTTATACTTTGGCTTCTTCACAGCAGCAAGGAGAAATGTTGTCCCGCTCATGAAAGAAGTGAGTATGCTTCTGAGCAACTGGACAGTGCAACAGAGATGTTTATCAGAAAGTGCTCTTAATAGGCAAATATCTACCATCTGATAAATGCTGCGTTGCAGAGCTAGAGAAGCTCTGTCAGCAAGGTGACAGGTGGAAATGAAGTGCAGCAAACCCCAGGAGAGACAAAGTATGAACTATGAGGAACAGAAGACATAAACCAGTAATACCCTTCCCTTTTGTCACTGCACAGTCTTTGCTGACACTAATAAACAGCAGCTTTGGCTGGTCCAGTCTTCAAACAAGCCTGAAGACCTTCTCCTGTGATCCTCTCCCCAAAGTAAGGAGTCCCAGAATCAACTCCTCTTTCTCAGCAATCTCTGCTCATCTGCTTGCACATCTTCCAGCCAAAACAAAAGTTGCTCTCAATCAAAACAGGGCTGCCAAGGGAGGGGAATGAACTTCTGGAAATTCTGACCAGCTGAGCTCAAAACTGTGGCTGTTACATGAAAACACTGTGAGTGGAAAATGCAAAAGCGCTTCCAGGCTGCTAACACAAACCTGGGGTTTACCTGTCTACAAACTGGGTATGTGTGGAAGCAAGTTTTGCTCGGACATGCATGATGACAGCACATTGCATGCTATTCAGGACTGCAAGATGCTTACTTTAAAGGGACTTCTAGGAAAATAAAAACAAACAAAAACCCACAGGTAAATAAGGCGTGTACCAGCCAATTGTATATTGAGCTGTACAATGAGAGACAGTCATCATAAATGCAGCAAGCACAGCGTCTCCTATTTATGCCATGCTCCTGCCCTTTTGCACTTGATGACCTCTCTTGCTTCTACACCACAAGCAGTCCAGAATCTCCTCCATTCAGCATTAGCAGCCGAGATTCACAGGAATTAAATATCAAATTGACTAATGTACAGAAAATCCTAGTATGTGCAATCGTACCTATGGCACTGGTTGACCCTTAATTCCAGCTGTGGTTATGGTGACAATTTGCAGAACTTTGGCTCCTAATCCTTCAAACTATTTTACGTATGTCTGCGGACCAAAATGTTGACAAGTTGCCTCCCAGTCTTCTCATCTGTCCTTTATTAGACTGAATAAAATTTGTGGCACTTTTTCAGATCACTGATCTTTCATAGACTTTTAATAGAAATAATAAACCATGTCTAACTCTAGCAAGGATTTACTGTTCAAGCTGATGTTTGTGATATATGCCATTGAAGAAAAAGACAGATGGAACACATCCATCTGGCAAAGTGTGTGAGTGCACTGCCATGGAGCAAAATAGTGAGCATATTTAAAGACATACGGTTTGGGTACAGTCATTAAAAGATACACTCACAACTTTAGTTAGACCAGTTTGTCTACAGTCTTCCAGCAGGCAAGTGCGAGCACCTAAATCCAGCTGCTCCTTCTCTGAGTCATCCATTCTAGTGCCACTAACTTTAAAGGCAGTCTAAAGAGATTAGCTTCCTGTGCCTAATGTTAGCCTTTGTGAACAGCCTCTGTGTGTCATCCTCCAGCCTATTCAGTGAAAAAAAGAGCTCTGCATCAGTGTTCATGACATAAACAGAAATTCACATTGGGCAAATATTACTAATTCATGCTTTTTTTTCTTCCTCAGGATGGTTTGAACATTGTTTGATCAAAGAGCTATTGTAAAAAAAAGGCATTTCATGGTGCCATTTCTCAACCATGTAGCTTCAACCTATTGTACTAAGAGAAATGGGGAAAAAAGGCTTCAGCTTTCTGCGAGATGCTTTCTCCCTCAGAGGTGGAAGAGTAAAATAAAAAAGAAATTTGCTCCTGGAAGCCAAGCAGTCTGGCTTAGCTACTTTCAACTTCCACAAGAGAGGTGTGTGGCCTAGTCCAGTGATCCTTTAACTTGTGAAATTCAACAAACACCCCGGTAGCTCTAGTGTACTGGTTAATCAAAATAAGCAAAATTCCAGGGCAAGAACAGTGTTTCAGTTCCATCACTACCAGCAGCTCTCATTGCCAAAATATCAGCTCATCACAGGACAGCCTCCTGAATGGCTTCACAGATCACCACGCCAGAGCACTGGGACGTAACAGCAATACAAAAAGGAGGTAGTCCATGTAAAGCAACAGAAATGCCCATGTGTGACTCTGCTAATTGCACCACCAGGTAGGATGTTATTTAAATATGCTGCCATTTTAGCACAATTCCTACAGACATAGCATGCTCTGGGTTTTCTAAACATGCAAGCAGTGCTTTGCTGTATAATATTTGATATTTTCTGTTCAGCAGGCACAGGGCTTGAAAAGAAATAAGCTGCCTTCAACTTGTCAGAAGAGTAACCTTAGGAGGTGGTGGCAGCAGGACAAGAGCAGTGGGATCCATAGCCAGCTCCCAGGGTGAGAAAGGTTATCTCAGCTTCCCGTGGGTAAAATTTCCTCCAGATTATTGACTGGGGAGGCTTTATTTTTTTTAGAATAGCAAATGCAATAATAGTTACATACTAAACTTCCTCGTGTGCTTGCTGGAAATTAAATGGCACTTCCCTCTTCCTCCTCATGAGTTTAGGTGCTCATCACCCAGGTTTCTTACTGCAGAGAGACAAAGTCCTCTGATATCCACCCTTGTTGCTATGGGGTTTACTCCACTGACCAACTTTTTTGGGAACCCCTTCTGTCATCATTTCTAGTATTTACTGGTGTGCTGTCACAGGTTGAAAGTAAATACGATTTTGGCAGCTTCATAGGCCCATTTAGAGCCCTGTGGAGAAATGGTGGGAAAATGACATGGCCACATCAGATTCACTCTAGGGCTGGTATTTGGCAAAAAAAAATTGACGCAGTGGAAATTCTTCTCATATCTCTTTTTGAGGATTGAGGAAGGCAGCCTTGATCCTGTTCACAGCTAAGTATGTTTCCTTCCCTCCACAGGGACCAGAAGCAAGACAACAGGCCCAGGTAAAATTCTTCTGCCATTGGGACAGAATTGCTCACAGTGAGCATCTGAAGATTCATCACCTATGGACAGACAAGAAGGTGGTTTAGAATACCCTTATTCCTATTATATATGCTTTCAGATGTATTTTCTTCTTGCTCCCTGGTGAACAGATTTTTATATTACATTTCCTCACTATATTTTGTGAATTGCAGATATGTTTCTTTTTCTTCTTGGGTGACATTTATTCCTTACAGCGGCTTATCTCTACACTGTGATTTATATCTCATTTAAAATCTCAAAATATATGGCACATATGTGACACACACATTACAGTGTCCTCATATTGACACTTTCCATCAGGAACAAAACTCAAGTAAAGAGCTTTTTGGAAGTAATACAGAGTCAATCTATTAAAGAAGTCAGCAAGGCTTTTACAAGATGACAAAATGAAAATGTACTTCAGAACAAGCTAGGAGCATGAGTCTTCCCAGAAAAGATGTTGAGTCCTCAACTGATCTAAACTGGTATAGTTCTGTAAAGTATATGGAGCTATCAGTTGTTTCCAGTTTCTCAGCTCTGGACTTGCACATTTCCAAAGCATCTTGGGTTGCATAGCTTAAAAGTTAAGATACCGAATCGCTTGTATAACTTGATGATCAAGGACAGATACATGCATATGAAAGAGTACCAGTGAGGACAAAAAAAAAGGCCCAGAGATATTTTGCTGGCAGCCTTCTCCTTCAGAATATTTTATTAGACATGTACCCTGACTAAAACATGCACCAGTACTCCTATTGAGCTGTTCCCCTCTTGACTTGCAGAATTTATTTTCTATATGAACAGCTTACTGTTCAGAAGCAAGTGTAATTTATTTATTCAAAACATTTTCTCCAAGATAGCCAAACCCTACCAAATTCAATTTAGTTTCAAATTAGCTACCTTGCTCATATCTTTACACCCCTAAATCTTGCTTCTCTCAGCCTCCCTAATTTATTTATTTTTTAATGTGAAAGTCTACCTTCTTCACCTTACAAAATAAAAAAGAAGCTACTCACATTTCCAATGTATTCATTTTGGAGAGAGAAAGAACATGAGCTTCAGTGAAGAACAGGCTGTTCAGAAAGTCAGGGGTTTGCTAAAACAGGGCTACCTTAATTACAGGCACTCCTAGAGCCATAATATCTGTAGAACAGATTTTTTTTTTTTTTTTTTTTTTTTTTTTTTTTTTTTTTTTTTAGTTGCTACAGTAATGAACCTCCAAATCCAATTAGCCTGCTTTTGGACTGAAATAGGTCAGCACTGATGATACCCCAGTTTCCACAGTGGTCCAGAACTGAGCTGGGCCACTTAGTTGTCATTGGTGTGAGTCTGGTTTCTCCTGTCCTCCCGTGGATGTAATTGTCAAGAGATGTGAACTGGCTTGTAACCTTCAGTCTTTTATATTTTACCTGCTATTGCTGATTTTTAAAAAATAGATTAAGACCTTCTGTGCTATTTTGCTTTGCAAGTATCAAAGGTTTCATTCAAAACTCAGACTGCAACCAGCATGTCCTAGTCTGCCGTGCAGGAGCTTCTTTCTGTAAGCCGATATCAAATATATACTTGGAGAGCTGAAAAAAATCCTTCCCATTAGGACTATTTGTCAGTACACTGTCTAGATATTTCATACATGAAATCAACTTTCAATTCATGGCCAAACTTCAATACCAGGGAACCATTATGTGATAGCAAAACAATTCTCCCATTGGCTACATTTCCTGAAAAGAGAATGCATTTTCCAAATATAGCTGCTTACCATTTCAAAACCACCAAAATAAAACCCTCCAGTATGAAGAAGTGTGTTTGTAATAAGCTTTGGTATTATCATGAAAACACTTCAGCAGATATTGTGCTCCACGCCCTCTGAGGTAATACAGAGAGGCTGATAGTGTCTCTGCTTTGTAGTACTTCAAGAACAAAAACCTTGTAGAGTCAAAGGAAATAAAACAAAGAAGAAGGGAATAATATTTCCAAGCTCCAGGCAAGAATAACTTTGAGTTGTCCAGAACACAACATCTTTTGCTCTAAACATGACAACTATCCATAACACATATTTCTACAAACACTATCTTCCTTTTTCCCAGTTTTCTGGTTTTTCCCCCCATGCACCTATGAGGCAAGCTTGAGCAGGTCTCAGATCCAGCTTCAATCAACTTTTTTTTCTCCTTTTTCTCTTTTTTTAGAGATAGTCTTCACACAGCACAGTGAGTCACTCCTCCCCTGTGGCAGCAGAGGCAGCAGAGCTGGTGGAGGGGGGCCAGCAGAAGCAGGCAGCTGGGGTGGAGGAGACACAAGAGACGAGGGCTGCCCCTTCCACCAGTGGTGGGTGCAGCTTTAGAGCCAGGTTAGTCACACCTAACCTGCTTTCTGATCACTCAGGGGGGTGGCTGCTCTCCCCTGGCATCCCTGCCCCTCTTCACTCCTTCTACACAGGTTTGCTGGTGTATCTGCTTGTCCTGGCTCATGCCGACCTCTACCTGGGATGTTATCTGGCTAATGGTAAGGGATCATAAATAACCTTGGGTAGCAATGCCGTAGTCCTTTCCCACCTCTCCAAGAATCAGGATGCATAGGCTTACTCTTTCCTTTTCTCCAGGTCTGACACTAGGCTGTTTTTCTTTCATGCTTAAGCAAGCTTAGGTCTGTAGAGGGCTTCTAAGATATGATTCATCTGACCTGTTTCATAAATCTCGTTTAAGATGAGATGAATCATGTCCTACAACTGTTTATTGTTGAGCAAAGGGAGCTCAGGGACACTGACTCAGATTTAAATCTCTGCATTATAAACCTCAAAAAAATAGTTGATTTGAATCCCAGCATTCAGTTTCAACTAATAATGAATGGAGAAGGAGAGAAAAAATCAGAGAACTGGGCATGCGTGCAGATGACTCAGTGTTATTCACCATACTCAGGATGAGGAAAAAAAAAAAAAAAAAGAGAGTGAGAACTTCCAGGAGGATCTTGCCAAAAGCTCACAGATAGCTGGGTAACACAAAGCAATATCAAGCTGGAAAAAGATAAGGAGACTTGCAGGGAGTGTTTAAATTCTTTTCGTATTGTGAATGCCTCTGAAATAACTGACTTCTCAACACACAAATAGAGATATCGTTGCACACTCTAATTGATGAACACATCCTGAGAGTCAAAGAAGGTAAATATAATTGTGGCAGTTGGGTTTGGTGTCACTATGTATGTCCATGCACATAACTGAGACCGAGCTTAAGCAAACTCCAAGACATTATCATTTCTAAAATAACGACAGTATAGCTCTGCATCCCAGGTGAGAACTGGCCGTTTTGTTGCTGCTCTATATATCACACAGCTCTTGCAGCTACTAATCTGCTGCAGAGCTCTTACAAGCTAGCAATGTGATAGGAGAAAGAAGTACAAGAAGAATAAAATGCCAAGAATAGAACCAGAGTCTCTTGATTCCTGCTTCAGAGGCTGCCCTGTGTGCTGGACTCCACCTCCTTTCTCTTTTTACTTCTATACATGTAGGTATTTCTTATTATTGTCAGCGAAAATAATATATTTTTTCACATAAGAAAGGCTTTTTTTTTACTTTTGAGATCAATTCATCTTCAGGAAGCTTTAGATCTCCATCACCCCTCCAATCCTGTTTGTTACTTGCTTTGCTGTTCTTCTTATCTCACCTTCCTTGCTGATCCTCCAAAATGTTCAACATGATCACTCTAATGTAGTGTCCCTGTTGAGTGAGGGGCTTTAAAGCAATTATCTTTCATAGCAGTTCCTTGCTAATGCTGACCTGGAATTTCAGGCAATGTAAGTAAGAGGTGCTGAGCAAAGAGCCACAGGGTTCTTCTCCTCCATCTCCGTATTCAGTGCTGTTGGTATTTTCGTTCTTGAAAGCAGACTGACTTTTGGACACCTGAGTAATTCTTTCTCTTAGGAATGTGCATCCTGTGTATTATCTAGTTCAACTCACGCTGATAACTGTTTTCATTAGATAGTTTGTGGTAATTCTTCCTTTCATCAGAAAAAATATCCCTAGGAAGGCTATGTCTGGCTGGAAATGGTATACTCTCATTGGGGGACTATTTAGGAAAGAAACAGATACTTTTAACTGTATAAATCCCCTTTTTTCAGGAAAAACAAAACAAAATATGTTTTCAAAACCTAAAGCTCAGGGAAGTTACCAGGTGAACAAAAGATGGATACTTAAGACTTTCTCCTGTTCAAAAATCTGGCTTGTGCATGAAAGTCTTTGCCACCGCCCTTTACGCGAGCTCTAGAGGAAAGGACTGCCTGTACAAATAAGTCTTGGTATTACCATTTGATCTTTGGACTTTCTGGAGACATTTCAGCTAAACTAATTTTAACAAAGTATTGGTGAGATACTTCTCCAGGTCTGAATCTCTCACCTGCAGAAGGGGCGTAAGGTACAGAGCAGTACGTTAGTCCTACTACAGTGATGGCAGTCGAGCTTGCTGGATTGGTGAAACAGCACTGTTAAATGTATAACAAATTTATGAATCTGCTTCTGTGTACATCTGCTCTCTAGTAAGCAGGGAGGAAACCAGCAGTAGGTAAAGGGTCTGTCTTTTTTGAGGCAATAGTCATAGCACTGATTTTTCCTTTGGTGCACACCCTCACAACAAGCCTTTAAGAGGAGGGAGGGAGAACATAGATTCTTGATATTCTGCTTACACCCAAATATAACTCAAATATAGGTAAATGGGATTTTTTTTCCATTCTCTTATCTAAGAAACACAAACTCAAAAAGACAAGACCTCTTTTAAATGTTGCATCCTCTGCAAGGAATTAATAATTTATGAAATTATTCTTGCTACACCTTCTGATTTATTTGGTGTTTGGTTAATGAAGAAGCAAGGAATTCTCCTTCACCATGGATTACTATTTCTAACAAGGTGATAGCTGTGATCCTGACACTATAAGGAAAGGGAGTAGAGAACTGCAACTGGCAGGATACTGGATCTAAAGACTTACGAAAGTTTTTGATTTCTGCTTAATGCCAAACTAGCATTTTTGGGGAAGATAACCCCTCACATATTGGGAAAGAAATCAGATAATAACTTTTATGCAATCAAGGATGTTATTCTAGCAGACTAGCTTTAACTGCAGGTCTGGATCTGAATGCTACCTTTTGAATACATTTTGAATCGCTGCAGAGCCCCAGATTAGCAGTGCTGCAAGATCAAAAGGCTGTGATGCAAAATTTTGGTGCAGCATGCCGCAACATATAAAAACCACACCGCCTGTTTTTAGCAGATTCTCACCCACCATAGTGCCTCCTTAAGTCTATGTTTAAGGCTCAGCTCCACTCGCACATGCAGAGGACCTCCAACGCCATGGCGAGCGTTGTATGACCCAGTCCGGCTCTGGGGAGGGTGGTGGGTCCCCTTCCTGCCTCCCCTCCCTCACCCGGGAAAGGGCAGCACAGATTAGCCAGTGCCCACCTAGGAAAATATGTCAGCTCTGCCTGGGGAAAAGAGGGAAGCAGGGCTGCAGTGAGACTCGGAGCGACCACTCAGTCCCAGTGTCCTGTGTGGTTACTTCATAAAAGTGACACAGATTTCCTCGAGTAAATTTGGTTTGCTCTGTATAAGCTCTGGAACAACACATTTCTAATGGGCAGGTAGAGCGCTAATTTAAGGGTAAATTATATATTTGGGTTAGCAGCTTGGCTGCTTTGTTGTTTGGTTCTTTCAGACTACTTGGACGGCAGCCATCAATGCTCTGTGATTTATCTCTATTTAGTTTTTCCACTTTTTCAGACCCCTGGCTGTTGATAATTTTATTTCTGGCAACTGCAGACCTTCACTCCCTATTATAAGTTATACCCCAAGGCAGACATATCGCCATCTGCACTGTAATGGTGGTGGTAACTAGTGGATGTGAAGAGGCAAATGTCCAGATGCCACTTGGGCTCAGAGACAGCTTTAATATACAAATGATGTTTGGATTAGAAATACTCTCTGAATCCAGATATCAGCCTCTCAGAAACATTAGGGTACTCTCCCAAGGGACCCATCCACCCTGTACTTGACTTCTGCATATTGCTTGTCCTGACAGCTTTAATGGATGCAGAAAACTAAGGATTTTCCTTTGCCCAGCCTCCAAAATCATCAAAGGAGGAACTAATCCCCAGCCAGCCATCCTTCATACACACTTGCTTCATGTCCCTCATCTTTCCTTATCCTCTCCTTCCAATCTCCATGCCCTCCAGAAGAAATCTTCTTTCAGGCGATTCGTGCTAACAGCAAACCATCAACTTCTGCTTTCCTGAGAAATATACCCCTCTCCCAGCTGCCGGCAGCAGCTCTCCGCAGGCTGCAGGCACAGCACAGTGGCACAAGGCGCTGCTGCGTTTAAAAGCAGAGAGGCACCATCCCCTCTCCAGTGAGCCTGGAAACGATACAAGTCTTGACCCGAATCAAAGAGGGATGATTATACTTTAGGCAGAAATTACCCCAAAACCTTTCTAAAAAGCTCAACAAGGACGTAGCCTACAGACAGCAAGGTGGAAACAAACCATGAGAATGGCTGAAGTACGTCCACCCTTGCAGCATAGGGCTCCCGGCAAGAAGGGAGAGGCTCACCCCATGCTGGGTGTTGCACAGATCAGCACTAGTACAGCCCGTCTTTCTGACCTCCCGTGTGACACAGGGCCTGACCCTACAGGTACTCATTCCCATGTCAAACCTATAATTTCTCAATGAGCTACAGCACAGATTGATGAGCTATTAGCTGAGGGAAGCTGGTGAGAAATAAGGATGCTACTACTTCTCCATGGGGCTAGTTATCTTGATGTGTGGAAAACCCATGTGGCCACAGTTGTATCTTCTTGTCCTCTGATGAGAAAGCAGGACAACAGTGGTTATCTTGTATGATGACCAAGAGGGTGGAGAGGTGTTCATGACACCACCGGAGAACTTCTTTGCTCCCTACTATGTCTCCTTGGACAAATATTTAGATTTATAAACTGCAAGTTTATTTGTATTTCCTAAGCAGAGATTCACCTGACATTACCGGGCAGAGTTTCATTCATCCCTACCTAAATGGTTCAGTATCTGGTTTAATAATATATCTTCAAAGTTTCTGGACTTCACAGTGAGAAAGTTGTAACTGGCTCCTTTTTGATAGGCACAGCTATCCATAACACACATCCAAACAGTGTGTGTGGATGACTTCCCACAGTATTCAGTCTCCATTTCTGTTTTAAAATTACCTTCCCAAAGAGAATGAGGTGAAGCAGAAAGACTTCAGGCTTACTAATACCCATTCTCTATTAAACTGTTTGAAAGTCTCTAAGAAAAAGGTAAATCAATAATGAATATTTCCTGTCCCTATTTTGGAAACAACTGCATTCTTGTTCTCTGAAGAGATCTCTTTGCCATTGCCTCAGCTCAGTCAATGAGGAAGAAAGGGAAGCCCAAGCCAGAGAGAACACAGAACAATTTAAGATATTTGGGCAACCTGGAATGTCATTTTGCTGGAGGGCAATATTCATTTTCCACATCATTATATTTTTGTGGAATAAAGGACTTGTTACAACTTGGCAATGCTTTTTAGGAGATTTAAATTTCTAATAGGAAACAAACTCTTTAAGATGCTTGACTTGCATTGTTCCAACTTACTATATTCTTTTGCTCTAATCAACCTGGTTTTGATCATTCCTCTTTTAAGATCTATTTTCTTAACATAAGCAGAAGTTATATTGTCTCTGCATAAGCTGTGACTCACAGCTAGGATTTTATACTACTCTAATGTAGGACTGTTTTCAAAATTCTCAGAAAAACCTGTGTATGCACCTAGTACATCAGCAAAGATTTTAAAAAAATGTTCTGGGTTTGGTTGGGTTTTTTTTTCCAAAATTACCAATGCTAACACCTGTTTTATCTCTGGCAACCGTGGCTACAATGGCCAGCCAATAATTTTTTTTTTTACTTAAGTTGAAGTGATCAGCAACCATTAAAAGGCAAAGAGTGTGCAATCAAGGTATGTGAGTGACCGCTGATGGGATTTCAAAAGTTACAGGTCATGTTTCAGCCATGAAGTTGAGTAAAAGACATTTGTACTCCATGCTTGGAGCAGGGAGTCCTTCCATGGTCCTCTAGATTGACAGAGTTAGTTTGCCCACAGTTTCTATTCCCCTTTGCCCTTGGTTTCCTGACTACTACGCTTTGTGGATGAAGTGAGTCCACTCTTAGGAAGGGTTAGTGTATGCTGCTCCTTTTTTGCTGGGAGTAGGGTTGCGGTGCGTTTTGTGTAATACCGCGCAAGACAGCTTAGCCTGAAGGAGAAAATCTGGGCAACATCTTTCCTCCTCTGTGTCACTTCTCTATTTCCCTCTACTGCAGTTGCATTCTTGTATTCTTTAGCCCCTCTTTAAAATCTCGTTTTGCTTATGGTAAGGGAGGGCATAAATTACACATCCCTCCTTCCAAGTGAATTCTGTCTTCTGGAGCTTTTCGATGTAAGCAGGGGGAAGAGGATGCATCTGGTACTTACAAAACAGTGGGAGCAATCCTTCTAGTAGCTGGAAATACACGTCTCAAGAAGAATGTGTGTCATGCATTAATTCCTGGCAAAAACATCTAACCTGATGCTTTAAAGTATAAGATTTTGTTTTAATTACAAGAAGGGAAATAAGATCAAGTTATTAGTGAGGAAGTGACAAAACTGATGACTGACACAAGAGACAAATTTACAGCTGGTACGTACACAATTTAAAAAACATATCCCTGCTCTCTCAGAGATTATCTGAATACTGCTTCTGTTATAGTGTGGTCAGCTTGTGATAAAGCCACCTCTTAATAACAGTCAGACTTGGAATCCAAGAATGTTTAGATGTACCCTTTGTATTAAAAAAAAAAAAAAAAAAAGAAAGAAAAGAAATACAAGTAATATTAATTCTGTAATGCACCTTGGGTAAAAAAATCTTGAAACCTAAAGTGCTCTGTAAAAGCACAAGCAAGATGGAAGAAGGATACTTTAAATTGGAATGAAAATCCAATGGCTTAATGCAAAGTTCTACCAATGTAGCTCCAAAATCAAATGCAGGTCAAACACCATGCCTGGTTTAGTGGAACCTTAAACGAATACTGGATCATACATATATATTCCAACTTAATTTCCTTAGGATACAAATCAAAAAGAATAAGGTTTTAAAAATACACTTTTATCAACATCATTCAACTTCTTTGAGAAACAGCAGGAAAATGCAATCATATTGTCCAAGTGACCAAAACTTATCACTTTTACATTTTGAGCAGATCTCACCCCTTTCACACACTCAGAAAGAAAAACACAGGCTGCAGAATTCTAGAAAAGCCACTAGCTGTGAAAAACCCTGACCTAAGTATGCAGGTGAGTCAGGGAAGATTATGATGCAACGTAGCTTATATATTTAAAATATCACAAGATTAGAAGAGCCATAGAAAAAGGTGTGATTTTTTTTTCTACAAATAGTGAGATTCCCGTAGGCCTTTACTGCAGTTACAGTTTAGTGGGATCCCTTTGAAGCAAAAGGATGAGCCATCATGTGTGAGAACATCAAAGCAGGCAAATAATGGCACATTAGTGTGGCAAATGCTACGACTTTCAGTTATTTCTGCAAGGCAATGTGGATAGCATACCAATGTGTACAGGGACGGCCCGACAGATACGAATACTTGGTCTGTGATGATAACAAATGGTAAGACTATCAGATTCACAACAATGTGTGGAACTGAAAAATTTCTAATTCAGTGTTCATATCACATTACCCAATCTACCTGAAAAGAATGCAGTGGGAAAAACCGTTATGAATTTTGAATAAGCATTAAAAAATCATCAGACCATGCAGAAGACATCTCTGTAACCTATGAGCTATTTCCTGGCCACTTATCACATTTATTCCAGCAGTCTCTGTCCTTGATCCATTAAAATGTAGCATTAGCTGGGGAAAGCATTCAGTGCTATTTGAGTGTTTGAGAGCTGCTTGAATCCAAGGTTTCAAACAGTTTTGTAAGCAAAGTTGCCAGAGTTTATCAAGAAGGGTAAAATACAGCAAAATAATTATATACATTTGTAATTAATCCGTTCTCTATTGAAATGCAAAAATTGATCTGTGACAAATAATTATTAAAAACTCTTAAGAGTGAAAATACAATGGCAATTTTCTAAATTAATTTAATGGTTGACTTACTTTAATTAGTGGTAAATTATTTATTGCAAGTTCTTTAATCACTTCCTATTTACACAAGGGAGCCCCAATCTTGGTTGAGCTATAGAAATCACTGCAATAGTAAACAACAAAAGATATTATCTATATGTCTGGGTTTGTGGAAGAGAAAGCAAAAGAGCTGGAAGACTCTAATTTTTATTCTACTGTATAAATTTTCATACAAGCAACCTATCTGCAGTTAAGAAGCATGGAGTGAGCAGATTGTCACAAATCATGGGTATATCCACATGCACCATGTCACATCCCTTCATAAACTTACCAGTTTCTGCTTTAGAAATAGTTTTTTCTCCTATGGGAAGCCTGATCCATAATCTTACTTTTCCAGCTTGTGGGAAACTTTTTTTAACTTCGAGCCTAAACCTATTCAGGGCTAGTTCATACCTTATTGTTTTTGTAAGTTGTCTTTTACTATAAATACATTTGTACTGGTTTTATTATTTGCCCCATTCACATATCCATGGGCAGCAAGGCTATCCTCCCACACGTTCACTTATTTTCGGACAAAACCAGACAAGTTCATTTAGTCTTTTCTGTTAAAGCAGACTCTCTGTTTACCACAGAAAGCCTTCTCTGTTCCAGCTTGCATTCACCTTTGTTGAACACGCAGAGCAGGACAGTACCCTGTGTTTTAGATGGAATTCAAGAGAAGTTGGTATTGATATTTCTTAATTTCTTTTGGGTATACACCACCAAAAACATCTTAGGATCATTTATCTTTTTCACAGACATATGAAAGTCTAAGCTGCTATAGCAGTGGCTTATCTTTGTCACCTTTAGTCATCCAAATAACAGTGAATCCACTGATGTCCTCCTTTTCTTCAGTTATTTTTAACAGATGAGCTTTGAGTTTATAGCTGAAAATTTATTTTATGGTATGGCTGAGGGAAGCTTTTTGATACCAGACAGACAAAAAGCATCTCAGTATTAACAGTTTGCAGCTTATTAGCACAGCATACTTCTGCTGAATTTCACTGCACCACACAGAGCTTCATTTGAGATGATTAAAATTTAATATCAAGACATTCAACTAAGCTATGCTGGAAAATCTGCCATTAAAATTCTTTTAAGTCTCATCATACCAATCCAGGGAAAAATCAACTATGACAGGCTTGGAAAAGTCCACATTTAAATAATGCTCTCTGTCCTCCATACAGGGCCTGTAAAAGAAGTCACCACCAAATATCAGAGTGACTTTTTAACATACTACTCCTTCTTCTTTGCTAGATCTTTGGGGGGATATCAGAAGCTAAATGGGAGGGCAGACGAAAGGGCAGTATTTTGAGGTAAAGGTTGCTTATCTCACAAAATGGAAAAAAACAGATAAGATATGAAGAATGAAAAAGAAAATACATGGCAAGCTATAGTCATGCAAAGAATACAACAGCAACAATTAATTTGACTTGAATTAGTTTGAAGAAAGTAAATTAGACAGGAAAGTTTTGAACAACTTTATCTCAGAAATGCTTCAGTGGCCATGAGGAACTATGAGAAAAGATAAACATGAAGAGAGTTGGGGTTTGGGGTGGGTTTTTTGGTCTGGATTTTTGTGCAATAGAGGTTTCTTTCTTTGGGTTTGTTTAGGTTTGGGATTTGTTTTTTGGGTTTTTTTGTTTCTTCTTTTTTAAATGGTAATAAATTATTTTAAAACTTCTTTCAAGTTTAGTCATGCTATAACATGTAAACAGTACCTAGCTCTTGTAGGCCTGCACCTCTATTTTTGACTGCATTCTAATCAGAGGAATCAAAGTGCTCCAGATGCATCGTCCCAGACACAACCAGCACGTTGTGGATCTGTAGCTGCTCCGGCCTGGCTGAGTTCCTGGCAGTTCCTGGAAACTTCTTTAATATTTGATATTATTCCTGCCTTCCTGTTTGATAAACCATGTTAACACAAGCCTATATTATATTTCAACGTAATTTTTGTACTTCCTTTGTCATTATCATACATTGTCTTACCAACACATATGTACTATCACAATTTCCATTGACCCATCATACCTCTTTTGACTTGTGACTTCTTTTTCTACTGTCCTGTAACATCGTCCTCTACCACACTCTCAGTTACAATGGGAGAGCGAATTGGCATTTCAAAGCTTCTCTGCTTCCTCCTTCATACTTTGCACCTACCACTGAACCGATTTTTTTTTCCAATGTTCAGATAGTTCCTGCACTGATCCTCTGTGCACGCTTGTTTGACTTTACCCACAGTGGGTAATTGAAATTCATCTGCCCATGACGGATGGCTACATCTGCACCAACCACTTGCTAGCTTTTGTCCTACTTCCTCCAGTTACCTGTGGAGTCAGATGACCCTCTTTTGGCCCCAATCTCTGTCCTGTTATTTAAACATACATCTTGCTACACATTCCTTCTTCAAGATCTGCCAGACCTGGGGGATCTCACAGCAATCAGTGGACCACTGAAGAGGACCCGTGACCAGTGGTCTGGATAGACAAGCTTGTTCTGACCCTCCCCACTCAAAGTTCATGAGTTCAATCCTGACAACTTAACAGGATTCATTAGACATCAGTGCTGTCACTTGTGAACAGGTTCTTATTCTGTCATAATGCTTATGGATTTGAAAATGCAGGGAATGTGTAAATAGATTAACAGCAAGGAGTTTGTGTGTGTTTTTTGTTTTCTATTTTTCCTGTAATGAAATTCTGCTACGTTGGAAAGCATTTTAATGAAATGCATACAGGAAACAAGCAGAAGTTGCCTGAAAATTAGAGTTAATTATACATTAACTGCAAGTCTTGTATGCAGTGGTCTGAACACAGTACTTAACACGATTATAATCAGAAGTTTAATGATAAAAACAAAACAAAATGCTTTTGTTCCTTCTTACAGTTATATAAAAGCATGAATTAATTGGCTTATTAATAGGTGGAAAGTATTGAAGTATTAGCATTTGGGTATTTTTTCTGTCTCCCACTTTAATTCATTTGGAGTACTCTCCCAATACATGGTGGCATAACTCTGTTCCTACAGAAATGAACAGATATTTCACTGGACAGGGTAAGAAATATTACTATTACTATTTTATGGACAGGGTAAGAAAAATTACGAGGAAATCTGGAAAGAAAACCCACTTTGTTCTCTAAAGAGAAGTCCATAGCCCAAACCCTACACATCCAACTTCAGTGCTTCGGAGAGGCACTTGGGTTTCCTGGTGGTCAGAAGACAATGGCGAGCTTTTTCAAATGAAGGTCTGGAAGGTGACCTTCCTTCACTGACTGTATCAGAATTACAGGAATCTGAATATTTGCCTAGGTAATAAACAAGTACAACAAGAAAATAAAAACATCTCTATTCCCACTTTTTTCGATCATAACTTCTAGCAGTTACGTGGAACTTATAAGTACTAAGAAATAAATGAGTTACCCAGTTTTACATTTATCAGAGGTATCTTGAAAAGCAATAGCCAGCAATGTTACTGTTTTCTGTAAAAGTGAGTGTCCAGTTATAATGAAAATTATCCATGAGAGACTGCGCTCTCTGAGCCTGGCATACTACTTCTACTACGATGCTGAAAAATGAAACTGATTTACCTGCTCATCTGTCTCAGCTTTTGTACTTTTCCTAAGAAGCCACTGACCCATGTAACTATCCTGGTCTATATCTTTTCTTACTCACATCATAACAGTTTTCTCAGATACTCAGTGAGCTCATTAATTTATATTTCAGAACTTGAAACCCTTATTTCAGAAAGGTAGGATATTTTGATCTCAGACAAGATGAAAAATCCATCTTGTCTGGAAATTTTTATTCTATTTATTTTATTTCATGTTTTATCACGCCTGTTATTAAAGCTGATTGCCTGTCTTCAACTGGGGGACATAGGTCAGATAACACCCTCCCTGCCTCGAGTTTTCAAATCTAGTTCCAGTCTTCACAGGAGACCACACATCATACAATCACCTTTATAACCATTAAAAATGTTGTATTACGACTACTTAGTTTTCAACTCTCCCTAACATGTTCTTAATTGCTTTTGTTACACCTTTTTTTTTTTTTTTTTTCCCCACTGCTACTAACAGACCTGTAGTTTCAGTACCTTTTGCATTTTTTCTCTTAAAATTTATGACAACGGACTATGCTATTCCAGGAAAAATCTACAGGGTCAGACAGAAACGGAACACAGATTTTTTGCCTGGGGTGTAAACTGGCAGGATGCAAGCTGGCTCTGGTCTGGAATTTGATGTAGAGCAGTGCATAAGCAAATACACTTGGCAAATACTTGGGTAACACCTAAGTTTCCCTCTAAGGCACTTTCTCCAGTTGTTCAGTCACTTCCTTGATCCACCCTTACACTTTCCCCAGTTTTTCCAATACCTTATGTGTGTGTATACACATACATGTACGTACACACATATATATTTTGTTGGATGAAGTCTGATTTTCAGAGTGTCATTAAAAAGGTACGTATATGCACAGTGAAGGGTTTTAATGTGCTGCTCATTCTCTTGATTTTGCACAGTACTGCAAAAAGTATGTATGCTCCATTTCCTTAATCTTAGGGTCATTTTTTTTTTTTTAATCCAATTTTAGTTTAGGGTTTTTTGGGGGGATTTTTTTAGGAAAAAAGGGATTGATGCATGCAATTAATGGGAGTACACAGAAAAAGAGTTAAGGCAAGTCCTTGACTTGCCTACTTACTTTTGTGCAGCCTATGGGCTATCCCAATGTATTATTCTAATGCAAAGCAAGCAATTTCATAGGTATGTAATTTGGGGGGGTGAGATTTTTTTTTTCTTTCTTTTCCAGGCCAAACTGTAACTCTGCCAACTGGAGCCACCTCCCTCTCCCCCCTTCCCAGAAGCCAACCACTTCCAATGAAACATCAGGAGAGACCACGTTCTAGCCAGCGCTCTGCATCAACGCTGTTCATGCAGCTCAGAAGCAGTAGATCACATTTTTATTGAGCTTTTCCAAGTAATGTACCTTGGCATGGCATCAAGCACGAAGGAGATGCGAAGCAACTCAAAAGGAGAGGAGGTGACAGGGATTCAAATGGCAAACAAACCAGCATTAGTGTCTGGGAGGTGTCTCAGAAAGCTGCAGCAAATTTCAGTTTGGAGTGCCTGGATGATACCTCCTTCCACACCTGGCCTAGTGAGGTTACAGGTACTATTTATGGAAGGTTTTCTCCCTGGGGTGTTTTCTGTGCCCGTGCTGAAGATGCCCACTGCCCACCTGGGTGCGTGTGTGCCCGCTGCGCTGCCCTGCGCGGCTGCACCCCCCGCTGCTGCCTGGGTCAAGCACCCCACTTCTGCTGCGAAGGAGCCTGTGCTCCTTGTGCCAGCAGGCACCAAACACATCAACAGCCTCCTTCGCCCTTAAGATGCCCGAACTGTGGAAGACTGTAGTGCAATTCAAACCAACGCTCTTCGGAAACATTGTGCTGTTACGAAACAGAGTGAGAACCTCGTTTTCTAGGAAAACGAATCCTCATTAGATGAAAACTACAAGGAAATAGCTATGAAAAATATGTCAGAGCGGTACTGCAGGGTTTTAGTGGCATTTTCCTCACACTCATTACTGAAATTAATTCACAAGACTTGCCACAATATGCTGATAGGATATAGCTGTAATACTTTAAGCTGTTGTTAAGAATTCAAAACATGACAATCAAAACAGTCCTCTTTAGATACGATTAGAACATTTATTTGCTTGTTTGACGCAAAATTAAATAGTAAAAGCAACCAGGAGCTGGGAAGGCAGCCAAGCAATAAAATTGATTGATTGCCCAAATACATAAAAATCATATCCACAGCTTTCAAACATTCTCTCAAAAGCAGAAAATCATCTCTTCAAGGTTACCAAACAACCTGGTTAGACAGGATGGTGAACCTGCTGTTAAATAGAAGACGAAGTTCGTCTGTGAGGTGTAGCCAATACAATTACTGGTTGTTCAAAATAGCACGCACCTCCATAAATCTGTCTCTGTTTAAGCTAATGACCAAAAATTATTCAGCAATGTCATTTTTCTTGATTCTTTGATTACATCAGATATACAGTTGTGTGTTGAAGAAAAACATACCAGTTGTATAGTCCTTTATTTTTTTCTTCAGAAAATATGCATTCTCAGACTTGGTTTTGCTTTACGACTGCTTCCTTCATAAGATTACAGGTCACTTCATTACAGCACATCCATTTTCTTTCATTTATACATTACAATCAAGCACAGAAGGATCCAGCTTTCAAATTATATCCATTTTTCCTGCACCGCCATCATTCTCTCAAAGTCAACAATGCCCAAACCAAGTATTAAACAAGTATTTATAGTAATAGCAGACTATAAATTGAAGAAATGGAATAAGTTTGGTATGCTCACAGGCAGACTTTTCAGTGAAAGGCTGGTATTTTCAACCTCTGGAGGAATAAGAAGAACTATTCAAAAAGTGGGCAGACAATATCTTACAAATAAAAATATTTGAATTAAGCAAATAAACTGCTTTTCCATTGAAAGAAATCCCAACTAAGACATCTGAATTCAGCCTCAGAGAAGGTGCTGAATACAACACTCTGTGTTCCAGCCAGCGACAGGTCAAAAACTGTTTCTTATCCCCACTGACTAAATCAAGGCCACAGTTATGCATGCCAAATTCACATTGCTCTTCGTTATTATTACATGTGACAGCTTTAGTCGATGTGAAGGATCAGAATTCATGGCACACGGCGTTCAGGGGGATTCAGTGTCTTGCTCTGGCAGGAGCTATTGAAAATCCAAGCCATAAATCTGCCTTTGCAGGCTCTGATAAAAAAAAAAAAATACTGCTGACAACTCAAAAAAGTTGTTGAAATACTTTTCACAAAAGAAGTTGCTTATGAGACAAAAGGATGTCATTCCTCAACCCGTATGAATAAAATCTAACAAATATATGGCAATAAATACCTTCAAAGGCTTTTGTAAGTATTAACTAGCCAAAATTAATTTCTCTAAAACTTCTACTTGACTCTTAAGTGGTTGGTTAAACAAAACAGGTAAATAAACCTCCTGCCTGCATGCTTAAACTAGAGAATGGCTCCTGAAATAGATTCGATCCACATTAATTACTTAAAATAATAATGCATCATGAATTTTCCCTACATATATTGAATGGACATTACTCAGCAATCTCTGAACTGTAAGAGTTGCAATAGTCCTTCTGGTTTTCAAATTGTGGTTCAGTTTTCCATATCATTGTAATTACTGCAGCTGCGCTGTTGCCAACAAAATCCTAGACTCAAAGCTCTTGGCTATGACAGCACATCTAAGTAATCACCATGGGATACTGGGCTAAACTCAAACGGGTTTCTTTTTTATGAGCTATATACATGAGCAAAAGCTAGAGCATGTTTAAACAAAGCAAATCAATTCAAGTCAAGCCTCCCTACTTAATAGATTCATACAGCTTATTAAGATGAGCAAACATGCCTTAATGAAGAACACCCATCTTCTAAATGAGAGAAATAAGGCCTTGGTTGTGCTATTTAGGCAAGGCAGGGCATAGCTCCAGTTTCAGGATGTCTCAGTGCTCGGAGAAGCAAATCCACTACACAGTGAGTTCGCTGTGGACTTTTCACTCCTCTGCCCACTACTTTTAGTCATACTTTGCTACCTAGTAGAGTTGTCATGGTTATCTGACAACTCCTCAGTGGGCACATCACCCTTTGCAGGACAGCAGGAGTCACGGCTATAGTGACTTCACGTTCAGTTGGGCTTTTCTAATGACAGGACAGCTTCTTTCACTTCCCCTTCTACAAAATCACCAAGAACTTCAGAAGCTCCTAAGATGTAAACAAATACTGGTTCTGAAGAAAGACTTAGAGTAATATCATTAGTCAGTGGAAAATACCACAATCATTTCCTATAATGAAAACTCTTCACTTCATGTATTTTCTTCCCACTCCATTGACAACTTGGAGAAGTTGTCAATGTAAGTTGGTCAACAATTATGTCATCCTCGGACTGTGCCATCTCAGATGCTACACGCTTTTTCCGCTGACTTGTCACTTGTAGGAAACAACTGTAATGGCTCTAATTTCTCTGTGAGGCAACCATTGCCACGTTATGGCCTGTGAGTAGTGAATGCTGCTTAATACTATAAAAGTTTTTAAAAAATGTACTCAGATGCACAGATTTGGAGGCAACAGTTCCAAACTGAGAAATACTACCATCTTTAGATACTGTACTTGGGTATAATTGTAGGCAGGGTATTCTGCATTACATCTATAACAAGACACGGTTGGTCTGTTTTTTCCTTGTATTTTTGCCCGAGTAGTTGTGAGTATGGACAGCACGTGCAACAGAAGTGTAAAAATGCGATCATTTTAATTTGTAGCACTTAGCAACCTCTTAACCATGGTAATTTAGTCCAGATGATTGACTAGAGCTAACTGGAAGGCTCAAAGGCTCCAGAACAGGAATTGATTAGCTGAGAATTTCAGTGGGCACCGTGCATGGGTCTGTGGTTCATACACACAGACACACATCACATTCATAAATTAACTACTTAATTCATTATGTAAATTTTTACAGCTAATTACAAAATACATGCTAAGGAGTGCTTCATATTCCAAGGGATTTTGATCTTTATGAAAATGATTAAATATGGAATTGGTAACTAGATTCATCATTTACTGAAAAACTAAGACGGAAAATATAGGAAAAGGAAAACAATTACTATACAACACTGTGGCTTCATGCAGAATCAATTCAGAATTTCAAACAGAAAATACAGTTTACTTAGAGGTTCTCCTGTTTATCATCTTTTAAAAAATGGCTATCTGATATCATCATTTACTGTTCACAGTACATATTGCCTCTCTGGTTGTGTCACCTCTCTGACCAAACAACCTGAAAATATATAATTATGTATGAAGAGAATTCAAATGGAGAAAATGCTAATATAAAGTGGTATTGAATGACATCAGAAAGCTCACCAACATTACTGAACAGATTAAATTAGCATTTTTCCACAACATTAAGACTCTGTCATGGAATGCAGCTCACAGTACATGCCTGTATCTTTTATTCAAATTAACTCTGGGCTTTTCCTTGCTTTGTGGCTTTATCCTAATGGAGAATTATGATGGAGCAGTCAGGTAATATCATTCACAGGAGTTCTGAACCCCACCAGGCAATCAAAGTATACATTGAATAAATAATGTGGTATCTACCACATGAGTGACTGTTTCTGTCAGGCACAGAAATATTTTGATACTTTCTTTATCTTCTTTTCCCCTCATCAATCAAGAGATACTCTCTGGAGCTGAAGATACTTGTGGTTTTGTGGCTAGAGCAGTGTTTCATCATGATCTACTACATATAATACATCCATAGGCCACGAAAAGAGAACTTTTTGGGTACACACGGGCTGAATTCTGCAACAAGCTGCAGAGATGCTATTTATTATCTAAGGCACAAAACCAGGTTTGATCTATTTTATTGGAACAGAGACATGTCACACCATGGCACCACAGTATCTTCCTATTCAGGTATTTTAATACAGCGTTTAAACACAGTTGTTATCACTTGAATAGAAGTACCATGTTTTTACTTGATATATGTTTTCCTTTAGGCCTCCACCTTCAAGAAGATTTGAAGGGAAAAGCAGCTTTTTCCTCGCTGAGGGAAGTGTACATCTGTAAGGTCAATGCCATCGCTTACTGACATGTTTCTTCTTCACTGGCTTTTTTTCCTATTGTGACTTACATTTCCTCTTCAGACAGGAAATTCTATGCAATTTCCTTTATGATTTTGTGCAATATTAGCACCATTAAAGAAATGCAGTATCACAGGCAGAAGAACTCACTTATCTGTTTCCAGACATTTAATGCAAAACACCATCTTCCCTCCCATGAAAACACAAAAGCTGGAATATCACGTCTTACATGTTCCCCAGGTTGGATCTTCTCCTCATTTCTCTCTGTAGTTGTAGGGGGTTCTTTCAGAAGAATTATTTCAATATGCTACAGTTAACGTATCATATATGAACAGAAAATCCTGCATCTCTAGCTTACTGGAATTTCTTTCATAATATAAAATTCAAGCTCTTGCTAATATTTAACAGTGTTATGACGATGCTTTAAGGTGGGCAAAAATAAATGTAAAGCTCTAAATTATAAATTTTCATTCTTTTATAAACTTTCATTCTTTTATAAATTTTCACTGACATCAGGTGACCTACCCTCTTGGTACTGAGTTTCCATAAGTAAGTTCAGGAGAGAAATAGCCTGCATGATCAGAAGCATTTACAAAGCAAAGCACAAACTAGTCCAGTATCACATATATAACAGTCTTGCAATGATGCACATGGAGCTTGATATTCTTTGTGCTGAAGTCAATAATTAAAATTACATTTACTTCAGTGGGAGGCTTTAGAGAAACAAAATGAAAAAAGGAAGGATAATGATGAAGACCATTGAAATCACAGGGGAAGTTGTGCATATTGACCTAGACTGAGGCTAGGTAACATAACATGATGTAAGAAACTAGGGCTTAAGGAGAGAGAGAGTTGGATGGGAGGAGGGGATCAAGCAGGCAGATGGAAGAAGAGATCATTGAATGGAATTAACAGAAGAATTTATATCACAAAAGCTTCAAGTAGAGGCAAATATGATCAGAAATGTGTGAAAAAAAGATGACGGTGGTGGTCAGCAATTTAGACAAGCTGAAAGCAAGATAAAGCATAAGACTTGGAGACAAAATGATTGATATCTGAAGTAGGTGAAAAAAACAAGGAAAAAAAAAACCAAGAGAAGTTTCCTGTATCACCCAATTTCTAAGCAGAATACTTCTGACTCTCTTAGGTATCACAAACTGTTGAATGAAGCTTCTAGAATATCTGTAATTTTTTTTAAGATATAACTACACCTCCTGAATGTAGCCAAATCAGAAAGAAACTGATAAAAAAATCCAAAAGTAAGATAGAGGAAAAAGATCATTTGGAAGAGCTTTTGGAACAAAGCCTCCTGCTGAAAGACATGAAACAGAGCGTGGAGAAACATTTAGCAGATAATGTTTCTGCAGGTTTCCAATAGTCTGTTTCAGAGCAGTCAAGATGTTTTGCAACTCTATCTTGTCAGTCGGTCGTGTGAGACTGAGAATGAGGAATGTGACCAACTGGAAGCACAACAAAGGACCAGCAGGAAATTTACTGACAACAAAAAAAAAAGAGATTAAAGGAGCTGAACAATTGCATTGAGTGCCTCCTTCAGAACTGTAACAGGGGAAGAAGAGCTGCTGGGGAGACAAGAGAAAAACAGAAGGCTTCTGTTCTGGACTAGCCTAAACCACATCACAAGGACAGAGAAATCAAGAATGGACTCAGACTAGTCTCCTATTAGGAAGTACCATGGCAGGTCTGCTGCGCATGGTTTCATCAAGAGGAAGCATCGACATTGACCAATAAATAGCATTTCCTTTAGGAAGGGAGAATAAAAGTATCTTTGTGCTAGGGAGAGAAGCATTAGCAGCTTCAGTAAGAATGGCACATATTGACATCCACCTTGCAATGTCCTTTGGAGAGATGAAAAAATAAAGCGTCTGTAGGAAGCTGAAAGTTGGGAGTAGGAAGTAGCAAGATGAACTAAGAGTTACGCAGAAGCAGCTAGAGGAAGTCACATAATTGAAGGCTGTATGACTGCCCCACTCAGAGCTATTGCACAAAACATAATTCAGTGACTATAAAGCAGGAACACGTACATTGCTTTAGATTCAAAATAAATTACAGTGGAGTTGCCTTTATTGGACTGGAAAATTCTGTGGGCTTATAGTTACTTTTGCATGGCATTTCTGCATTTTCCCAGAGCTCTGAGCTGGATTCTGCACTGTGTCTGCAAGTGCAATCAATAATTCTTGAAAGGTGCAATAGGAATGAGACTCAGATACCTACAACAATCACCTCCATTTTAGCTGCAGGTAATATTTTGAGAAAACAAAAGCGAGATACAGTAGAGCACAGGAGTGATTAGATCATTTACAGAAAGTGTATTTGCCTCACTTGGTGAAACCTATTTTCTTGACGTTGCCCAAAAGGGAAAGAAGGAGGCTGAGTCAATGAGAAATTCTGTTTCTAGAACGAACTATTTCAAGTTGGTTAATATCCTTGACAGTACTGGAGATGTAACTTATTAGTAAATGATATTTTGAAATATTACCTTGATGCTTTAAGTATATTCCCCAATAATCTGAGATCAAATCATTCAACTATCAAGGTATTATTGATCCTCAGTAAGGAATCTAAAGTTTAATCAGAATACCTAAATTATACTCTACTTTCAAATTGTACTGCTTTTACAACACCTACATTGTAGTTGAAAGCAAAACCATACCTTTGTTATGATTTCATTAATGTTAGTGGTAATTCTGGCAGCACTACAACACATCACTAAAAGGATTTTATTAAATGTAACGTACAGCACAACTAGTACAGAAAACTGACTACCACAGGTGCTCCTAAAAATGCATCCAGCAAGGCAAATAAGAGATTTTAATTTGCTTTTAACTCTCCTTTGCAGATAATACAGTATATTTTGCATGCACTCTTCTACTGAAAATTTACTCTTATTTCAACTTGTCTCTTTTGTTGAAATCTGAAGCTCTATTCTGTCATCCACATTCAATCAGTCTACTCACACTGGCTTTATGAAGAGAAAAGCACCATTCAAGCAATTTGGATACTGAGTAAATAATTTTAAAGAGAGAGGTCAGACTTCCTGAATTAACATTTCTCCTTTCATCTTCACACAAGAGTGCTATTGTCATAGATACAGAGTATTCAAGGACAGAGTCATCCCTAATCTAATACTATATTGGGAATATTTGGTATTATTTATTAATTGAATCATTTAGTTATATAAAAGGAATAATGTGCACACAGGCCATCCTTCTGATCCACAGACCTTGTACACAATACATGAGAGATTTCTCCAAGGCTGAATTTTCAGGCTCTGTATATTACCAGACTAAGAGAAGGAAAGAAAGAAGCTAGAGGCATTTTGAAGAGCATGACAGCTCAGAGAAATAATCTGCAGACTATCTATATGACACAGCTAGAATATGTCCAGGAGTGCTCACCCAGCTGCAGCCTAAGGGATCTGCCATGCAGCCAGCTGCTGCTGCTATTTGACATCTGGGATGTGTAACTGCCATTGAAAAGGAAAAAAGAAAAAAAAAAAAAAAAGAGGAAGAAAAGAATTGAAGAGTTACATGAGGTTAACAATAACAACAAAAAAATCGTCTCTCTCCCTCAACACTAGAGGTATTTCTAAAGAAAGAAATTTTGTTGCAGGCAAAACTGAAGATGGAGCCTCCGTGCACTGCACGGACACAGTGCACAAACGAAAGGCGAAATAAGCCCTGGCAAATGAGTGTCACACAATGAAACTATTAGAGAAACACAATAACATTGCGAAAAGCAATACCGTATGCCCATATCTGACCAGCAGTTTTGTTACTTACAGCTCTGCTTGCAAAGATTACCATGGCTAATTTGTGACTTGGGGATGAGAGCACCTGGTTTTTAAGGCTGAGTCAGTGGTCTCAAGAATTACGCCAAGGAAATCCAATTCTCCACTCACAGAAAACCTCAGCCTGATTTCCCCTGCCTGCTCACCAGTGTTTGCTGGGCACGGAGAGAAGTGCAGGCAGGGAAGAGACTTGCCTGACAACATGCGGTGTGCTATCAGCAGAGCTAGGGAAGACAAGACCAGCCTGCCAAGGAAATGCCCCTTGCACAAAAGTCTGGATCCTCCTGCCACACCAGGGACCAGGTGTTCGGCATCTATGTAGCACTGCAAACTTGTGTTTTCTGGGTTTCAGTGTTTTGCAAATCTCTATGAAATACAATAAAACTGGGAGTCAGTACTTCCAGATGGCTGCACAGAGCTGCTGACAGGTTCTGTTTCTATGGCTTGTGCACTTCATCAAAGGTTACTCTATATGTTTAGATAGCTTCTCATCCTCATATGACCCCCCTTTCCTCTCATGACTGAGAGCATTTCAGATACGAGTGATTCAGATATGCCTGACACAAACTCCCAAAAGCTTTACTAAGTGTAATTTTATAGAAGCAAATTGCCTGCTTCTCTGAGCTGGATCAGCAATGTTTCCCCTTGTCAACCCACAATGGTAGTGAAGCTTTGAACTGTTGCAGACACTCTCTGGGAAAGATCATGGGTGGAAAAAAGACTTCTGTGCCTCTGCACGTGTTTCTGTGGCAGTTTCTATATTTACATTTTTGGGGAACTAACTCTGGGCCAGATTTTGTCACTCCTATTCACAGTGAAGAGTATCTCACTGCACAAATAGTCCCGAGGGGCTACACTGAGGCAATCTGGATCATGCTGAAGAGCTCTTTCCACTGTGAGTGATTTATTTTTCTGTCTGGCTTAAAGATGGCTTTAGCTGAACTATTTATAGATGAAGACAGTGTTCATGGTGGTGTGAGACTGCGAACATTGCATAGGAAGGAACATTTCTGCAAAGGGTCCTCTGCTCATGGAAGAGGCAGATGGCAGTGCTGTGATCTTGGAGCATCTGCATGAAATAGGGAGCAAGAAAGGTGAGGCACAGCTGTGTTACACTGATGCTGCTCATAGGCACCTCGCCAGCGAGGCCAGACACACACAGCACTGTGCAAATCTCTGTAGAATAGACAAAACTTACATTTTGGGCAATGAAGACTTGGCCTCTGATCTTGGCATCAGACAACTTACAGTGTTGCACAAGCCTGGGAATTACATTTCTGGAAGTTACAGAATTGACAGCTATATCTAACATACATAGATGTTGATACTGAGTGTATGTAGTAGAAGTGTGTTTCTGAATGCGGCTTTGATGCTGGAGCCATGGCCGTCACCACAGCAGTCTGTCACAGAGGTCAGAGCTTCTTCCTGAGGCAGTAAAGAAAATCCCACTGCAATATATTGATACATACGGTTCGACTAGGCACATTCATAGATAACAGGTAGTCAAACATATCAACCACAAAACCCACAATTTTGCCTTTCCACTTCAGTTTACCTACAAGCCCTTCTCCAAAGTCCTATCTAGAAAAACACCTCATTGATGAATAGCTACTATTTGGCACAACTAGAAGGTAGTTTGGGAGCCCAAAGATTTTACTGTGTCTGTAGCTTAAACAACAATACACACACAGAGGAACTGAAAAGGGAAAAATTATCAGTTTTTCATGCTTGGCCTTGAGACACAACCATCAAACGTAACATTTCAGAGCTTCAACGCAGGTCTTACCTCCAAGATCATGTACCCTGGCACATTTAAACCAACCAACACCACAGAGAAAAGAAAAGGTCCTTCACCTTTGGCTTATTTCAGAAGTCACATGGGCAGATAAAAGTATTCACCAGAAACACAGAGAAGTATAAAATGCACTGCGTAATTCCAGTATATTCAGAGAAAAAAAAATCCCAGAACCCACTGAGGTGTTCCTATTACAGAGACTTAAAACTGGCAGAGCTATAGAAAAATTCTGATGGATGCTTATCTAAACCATTTACTCCATAGATAGTGCAACTGATTCCATGCCCTTTACTGTTTCTTGCAATGATCCAAGTTCTCCCTGGCCCCAAAGTAAAACAGAAACTGAAAAAAGAAAAAAATAATCTTAACATTACAAACATTAAGCCTGCCCTTCTGTGCCTGCGATGAATAATGCTTGGGCGTTGGAGAACCCAACAGTGTTACCACCAGAGAAACCTACTGTCTCTCTTCTTGTGAATGATGGCTCTTTCAGTCTGGGAGTGGGAAAAAGTTTGCCTGGCTGGTTTTGGGTTGGGGGGGGATGATAAACATAACCTTGAACCAGATTGTGGCCTTGCCCTTGTGGGTCCTCAAATATTTCAGCCCAATGGGCTAAATGGATCAACACACAGGATCAATGCCTTAAAAAGCATAAGGAGGGGGAGCTAAGCAGTTTTCTTTTTGTTAGAGTTACCCATGGCTAATGGCTTTCCTGGACTGAGGCCAGCTACCATAACATACATATCTCCTGAGTTTGTCTAGAAGTAGTAGGTGTATTATTTGTTAAATTACTCTCTCCCTTATCTCAGGTGGAAAAAAAAAAATAAAAAAAAATTAAAAAAATAAAAAATACTTCCTCTTTTACTACAAACAGACACAAATTGTTTCGCAGCAGGCTGAAATGCTTCAATATATGTATTTCTGGGAGCCTTTAAACTGCAGTTTCACTAATTCCAACAAACACTTGTCTTCCCTGTAAAGGAATGAATTATGCATGGCAGGAAAGCAACAGAAAGAAGAGACGTGATCTCCGTTAACTACAGTTGCCTAGATGTTAGCTGCCCAGCTCCAGCTAGTCATTTGAGCTGCCCTCCTTAAAACAGGTGTCTAAGGTGGAGAAAATTGCCTTTTAGATGCGCCAGTCTCTCTCCTGTCACTAGTGAAGGCATTTGGGTCAAGAGCTTGGAGGACCCAACCAACTCTCAAATGGCTGAGGCTGACCACGTGACTCATGCAGTGCCAGGGAGCACCAGAGAGGAGCAGAAGAGCCCGAGTTCAAGCTCTTAACCTCATCATTGCCAGCAGCACCAATTGCTGGTTTCCTTATTTCTTCGTGGCCTGCCAAAAGGTGCTCCAGTTCCCCAGGGCCACATCTGGTGAGTCTCATCTAACAGTCAGCTGTAGTAAATGCATGCAAGACCCAGTGACACAGAGAAGCCACTTTCAGCATGGTGGGTCACCACCCAAACCGAGCAGGAGGAGAGCTTGACTGGCCTATCAGTTCTTGCTGCATCCCATAGCATTTCCCATCAGCTCCCAGCCACCAGCAATTTAGAGATGCTAACTGTCCAAGCCGTGCCTCAGAGACATTTCAGCAAGTGAGAAGACCACAAGTTACTCAACACAGTCCACAAAGGCTTTCTCAGTCACCGAGTTTAAGCTATAGTGCAGATGAGGTTAGAGGGACTGCACCACAGCGTGCCCAGCACCAGCTGTCCCAAAGGATTGTTTCTCATAACAGAGATATCACGCTGGGTAATGAAGGGCCTCACTTCTTTCAAGGAATAAAAATTGCATGAAGTATGCTTGAGTTCCTTCCTCGCAAACAGATCTGTCACTAAGTGCATGGGGTAGAGTCTGGGGAGGAGATCCATGCTATCTGTCTCCTGATGTCTTGGGAACAAACAAACCTAAACACTGTATCTGGAAGATCTTGTTTATAGGCTTTACAACATATGAGAGTGACGTTTTGATGCAGAAGGGTGGACTGAGATATCTTGTACAAATCGTTAGAATATATATCTCCCTCTAGAACCACCTTGTTAGCTCTAGAAATCTTCAACTCTTGTAACACTGAAATATGATTTTTTCCCCTCTTGAGCACCAACTTCAAATTTCCAAAATTCAAGGATCTCAATAATATTTTGTGCAACATATATTAACAGTATTTTATCCTACCTTGTTTCCTACAGAATAATTAAAAAACCCACCCATGTTCCTAATGGGTTGGACTTGATGACCCCTTCCAATTCAAGTAATGTGGTGAGAGCATGCTGTAAATGTCCCTAATTATCCAGAACTTAGCAGAACATAGCAGAACTTAGCCTTCCAGACAATCCAGATTTCTGCCCTGCAAAAACAAAGGCGATGGTCAGCACTGATGTGTGCTTCTGTCTTACCTGGGTACAGGGTGAGGGTGCCACCAGTCAGAAGCACCTCCTAAGTCAATTAGTTTGTACATAGCCCTCCAAAAAACCTGGTACAGATTGTATTTCTCAGCCTCAAAAGGACCGTGTGGATACGTCACCCACACTCAGGACATGGGCAGGTACTACATAACAGGCACCTTACCTGTGCTTAATACAGTCTAAATATTTCTAAATAGGTCCAAGGCTCTTTGATCTGGGAGATAAAAAACCCAATATGATTCAAAAATGGAAGTTAGGCACTTCAAAAAGCTGAAGTTAGGCCTGGCAACAGAAGGCAAATTTTTAATAGTGGTAAGAAAATTAACCACTTAATAATGCATGTGATAGATTCTTCCTAAGTTGCATCAGACATAGTTTTGTGTCTTCTTTTCTCTTCCCATAAAGGTCTGCTGAAAGGTCTGCTGGCCACATTATCTTACATCTCATTGGGTCAACTTTTTCAGTACATTGGATGATTTTGTTTTTGGCCTAAATAACCTTAAAATCTATCAGTTTGCTTATAGTGTACGTGAGAGTTGAAAGAAACAGCTCAAATCATGCATTTATTATGAAACTATTTCACTGACACAATTGCATTTTTCCCCACTCTTTGCTGGTGCCCATTTTTTCCCTCCTCACAGCTGTGCTCGTTGGTCTGTTATGTCACTTGTGTACACGTTCAATATCCTGTCATAGTTAACCCCTCCTCAGCAGATATTGATGAGCGGGAAAGCAGAAAAGATGTGGCTAAATCCCCACTTCTGTCATTACATATTTTAACATCTCACAGCTTATGTCTGATCTATTACTACTGCACAGTTTGAAAGGTTCTACTTCGAAACCACATTTTAATTAAAAATTAGACCATTACTTAGGTAAGCATCCATACTTTTCCCTCTGTATGTGACACTGGAGGGAGTACACATAAGGACATAGAAGCTCTAAAGCATGTTAAAGCATCTAATTTCCGATTTCCTCCATATCTCCGCCTTTCAAAGTCTTTCTGCAAATCTGACGGAAACAAGGCAGGGAATAATACGTTTTCTGGGGTGCGAGGTCTGCATAGAAACATTGCGTCTTTGTTTTGAAACTACACCACGAAGAAGTGGGCATTGTTCAAGCGTGGCAAGAGGATTAATATGCTGCAATGTCTTAGGCAGGAGAGCTTATCCTACAGGTGGATCAAGGAGTCCAGGTGTTTGGAAAGCTGTCCCCTGCCTCCTCCAAGGATTCCAAACCACACACTATTTTTGGAGCTTTTTCAAACCACTGTGTTAAAACACCTGGGCTCTCTCAGCTCCTTCTGCTAGATATTGCCACGGGGGAGTATTACATATTCCTTATGCGTGCCTTGATATAATTCACAAAAATAAGTGATCAATGACAATGTGAAAGCCAGGCATTCTCAATTAAGATCATATCAGCTCAGAAACAAGTCATTTTTTTTTCTTTTCTTCCTGCCAATTCTTAATTAAAACAGGTAAGTAAATACATGGCAGCTGAAATTGAATTTGGAAAGGCTGAAATTCCCAAAGACAAGCTGTTATTGACATGTTATTGAAGAAACAAAATATTATTCACTTTATAAATCTTTACTTTCAGCTTACATATGAAAAGATTAATTTCTAGCCAAAATAAATCTTAATTTATAGTTGTCCCTGAGTCACTTAGGGAAATTAAGCTTTTAAATCTTCACTGTAACAATAAATTGTACATTTAAAAAAAAAGTCCAAAGCGCAAAGCATACTCATGAATTCAGAAGCTGAACTGACTGTGATTAAATAGTCCAACCTTGTTCATCTTTAGAAACTGTTCTTGTATCTCATCCACCCTTCTCCTCTGCTTTCTGAGACTTTCACAAAATACACGAGGACACTAAAGTGACCTTTTAATCAACAATTCAAATCACTCTTGAGACTGAATATGGAGATTCAATACAGACAACTGTTTATTTATGATACAAAAAAAAGGGAAGGATCTGCGTTTATAAAGTTAATGTGTCCGATATAGCCAGCAGCACTCCAGCTGCAACTGGAGTCCCAGTCATCCTTCAGCTGTTGCTAGCTCTTCCATCATTACTGAGTCTCAAGGCTTGGATCTGTTTCTCAAAATTTTCCCTTGTGAGATAAAAATCATGTGTGCCATGAAAGAGCAACTAAAAAATCTTACATTTATCTAGCATTGTATGTTTGTGCTAGTATCTGCAGCCCTTTCAGTTCAGTATATCTAGGTTAAAGACACACGTCACAGTATTCACAAATGACTTTACAAAACACTTCAGATGTTCTTGCTAGCCACCCATGTTTCCCTGACTGCTTCTCTTACTCCAGTAAAAAGGAAAAAAAAAAATCCTAATTTATCCATCTTTTTTCCTACATATTTCCCTACTGCATTCGCTTAAAATTAGCTTCATTTTCCAAACAAGGTTTCTGATCGGTTAACACAGCTTTCCCACCACTCTGTGTCTAACCACTTGCTCTTCCATCTTCTCAGTGGACTTGAGACCCACACACTGAGGTAGGTAATACACAGGAGGGCTCCTGAATAAAGTACCTTCTGTCCAAAAATGCTACACAGCAGCAGCTTGAATCCTAGTGTGCTGCTTTCTTGATGCCCTCAGTGCCTTGCTTTTGCAACCCACAAGCTTCACCCTTCAGTTCCACAAAGTTCAGTACAACTGTTATTACAAGATGGGGTTGATTTGAGGCAAAGGCACTGGCTATTTCCAAAGCATGCTTGTTTGTTTTATTTGAGCATTTGCTGTTCTGCACACACACCACTGCAAAAAAAAACAACAAACAAAACCAAACCAACCAAAAAACTCAAACAGCCCAGGTTTTCATTATCAGGTTTGTTTGGGCCCCAAGGAGAACCCTTCCCTGTGCACCTGAGTCTAAGGGCTGACTAATGGCCATGTTCATCGGGAGCAGGGTCATTGCCTCTGCCTGCTGCCAGTTCTGAGCACTCTCAAGAGAAACATAGTGGTTCATTTGTGTTGTACCCAAACAAGGTGCCAGGTGCTCTGAATTTTCTGTAAAAGACGCTGAATAGACAGGTGGTGAAAGTTGCTGACAACACAGAAACGTTTAGCTTAACCAAAGCTTGGGAGGATCATTAGGAATCTCCCGAAAGACCAAGCAAAAGTACGCAATTAGGCAATACTTAACAGAGGAATGATTGCAGATAAGTGCAACGCGTTGCATGAGAGTGGAGAAAAATAAACACCATTCTGGATGAGTGTGACCTCTTCAAAATAAGAAGCTCATTGAAGGAAGGACTGTAAAATGTCTGCAACCAGGCGGGGGTGGGGGGGGGAGCGGTGCATAGTATAAAGCAACTAAAATCTTTGACTTCTTGTCTGTAACTACCATGCATAAAAGACAGCAGCAGTTATAGAGACTATTTTTGGCTTGAATTCATCCTTAACACAGAAAAACCCATTGCACTGCGAATTTCATTGGCTTCTGCATGTGCAAGATACAGAGATTCCAGCTCTGTGTCAGGCAACGTGAAGACGAAAGGTAACTGCACACAGCAAATGGCCAACCTGTACAGGCTACTGTCGCTGAAAATTGGGAGTCCAGTGCTACGCAGTGTTTTCTAAGCAGTCAGACTGATTAACATATATGAACTCTAGCATATACAGAAATCATACCACTATTCAGCAGTACTCTGGCTAAGGGTTTAGAAGCCTTCAAAAAATCCTTGCAATTAACTGTAAATTCATTGAAAACAAAAATATTACAAGGCATGCATTTTAAAATGTGTAGCACAATTATAGTTCTTATTGCCTGGAGAATTAGAGAAATTTACTTTGCGGGGGTTTTAGTAGTAAGTGCATACATGGAGGGGAACAGCACCTGCATGCACAGCTATTGTGATTCAGATTTGAAGGGCCATGAGACTCGTTGCCTCCCAGCACAAACTGATGGCCAACTGGGATCAAAATTCTGGCCTTCCTGGGGCCACCTCCAAGTAATTGTCCAGGTGAATGGCTGGAATTGTCACTTCATGATAAATCTGGGGCAAGCCTCTAATTAAGGAAGTACGCTGAAAGAAACAGAAATATACTGTACTGTTCAAAATTATGAGGTAGAATCCCCAATTGCATTCAAGTCAATGCAAATTTTACCATTGTTTTCAAGAGGAAATGGAATTACAGCCCCAAACCCCATTATTTAGAAGGTTATAATACTCCCCCAAAAAGGGTTAGAAATATTTAGATGCAATAATCAAGTAGCTTTGTGATTCATGTTTATTGAATGTAATCATACAAACTGTTAGCTGCAGAATCCTTGACATTTCTTCTTAGTCCTGAGTAAATACCAAGTTCTGCTCTGGACATATTGTTATATTTATCTTCCTTTCATGCTCACTTTTTAAGGAGGTGCTTTTCAGTTGCTTGGCCCCTAGCAGGGAAGGATACAGGTCCACTAAAAAAAAAAAAAATCAAGAAAGGAACTGTAACATTACTGAATTTTTTTCATTCTGTCTTCCTAGAGCCCCAGTGTGGTTTCACAAGTTTCTACCTGCTTGCTGTTCATGTTCAGCATGAACATAAAACCATCAAAAGAACTTCCCGGATTTCAAAAATGCTTGAGAACCGGGTCAATAAATGCTGATAGAAGCACTTCAAATGCATACACCAGCACCTGCCACGGAAGAGGAGGAGGGAAGAACGAACAGGGCTTCAAAACTTCAGTACTAGTGATCTGTAATGCCCTTTTAATTTCTGATTTTACAAAATACATTGAGTGCCATGAGCCTCTACTCCCTGGGTAGCAGGGGGAACCTCTGTGTCTCCATGCCATGGCACAGAGCCACGACGGCTTTTGGGGGTCCTTCTCACTTGAGCAAGGCTTGTGTTCCCTCCTGCAAGTCCTCTGCTCTTTCAGGATGCTTCAGCGTTTCCAGGAGCTGGGAGATCCCTCTGCCTAAGCTGATGGCCTTTATCACCAGCCATTAACGGAGCCATCTGGCTGCACTTGGAGTAGGTGCTGCTGGACCATCAGCATTTCCTCTGCAGTTGGCAGAGTGCAGATGCACGCTCTCGCACAGCGATTCGTGCAGGGCGCTGCTCCTCCGAGCACGGCCGGCTCACACAGGGCTCAGGGGCTTGTTAACAGGAGGCCCTCCAGCCAAGCCGGCCGTCCCACCACTGCCTGCTTGCAGCGTTAATCAAGGGCTCCCCCTGCTAACCGAGAGAAGGAGACGATGCCTGAACGTTATCGGTGCCGGTCCAGACGGATGGCAAGGGATGAGCAAAGAGCTCTCGTATCAGAGGCAAAAGAGATCCACATTGCCAAGGAACTGGTTGGGGAAAGTGATGAACAGACATAGATGGATAATTAAGTTCATACTCTTAAATTGCTGTGTCTACCCACTGACACCTATTTCTGCCTTGCCTTTGGCAGTCAAACTCAGAATTTGCAGTGCTGAGATATAAAAAAAGGAAGTCAGAGACAGAAACACATACAGCTGGGACTTAAGAAGAAAGGTTTGAGGAAAGGATGGAGGGACGGTTCAGTGGGAATGGAGAAGCCAGGGAGACATTGGGACAAAGAAGGCAGGAAGAGAAGCACAGAAAGAGAGAAAAGCCCATCAGGAATTATTTCATTCCATTCAGAGAAAATTAGCTTAATGATTCAGTCATTCTTTTTCTGGTTTTCAGTTGAATAATAATGGAAGTTATCTTTTAGGCTTTTCCCAAGGCTAGCATGATACCTCTTCCCAGGACACAAACATCCACTGGACATAACATGTCACTATTACTTTGTGTTTTTTAATTTGACAGCCTTGAAATTAACAGAATAGTTGCCAGAGAAAAGGTATCATGCATTCCAGATCATCCATCAGTACTCTTCCAATACTATATAAAATCAATGAAGGAGCTTTTTTTTCCTGGCTGGGCAGTAAGTTTATGTCTCCATCTCAGAAGTCAGCTAAAGAGAAACTAAATAAAACTTAGCATATTGGATGAAACATGCAGAATAGGAAATCTCACTGCTCCTTTAAAAAAGTCCATTTTTTCTGACTGTGCAAGCACCATTAACCTGGGATCATTTTTAAAATTGAAAACAAAAATGCACTATAAAAGTACAGGCTGTTCCCATTAATACTTACTGCTTGCTTGCAGTAGACAAACCAGAGAATGTAAAGCAGCTCCTATGAGAACATGAATACCATCTTAAACAGAATATGAAACAGCAAGATGTGTGTTACAAAGCTATGTTTCCCATTCCTTAAAAATATAAAAAAGAGAGAGACAGACAGGGATGGATGAGGAGAGCGAGAGTAAGGAAGGGAGGGAAAAGGGGAGAGGAAAAGAGAAAAGGAGAAGAGAAAGAGAGACAGAGATGGAAATACAATGATGCCAGGAATGCTGAATGCTTTGGAAGACCTTCGGAGAAGATTAGTAAAGTACACCGAATGGAAAGGAAAATATGCAATTTTCCTTGATTGAAAGGAAATACATAAGCTGAAGGCTAGAACAAAGCCAATACCCTGTTACATACTGCCTGGGGGATACAACCAAGACCGAAAGCAAAGCATCAGCCTCACGTGCACTGTGCTAACCCAGCTCGTGCCTTGTAAGCATGGCTGGGAGAGCTGTGTCACTGCTGACCGGGACGTGACTCTCTGAGAGTTTCTCTACCGTGTTAGTGCAATGACTGCAACTCCCAACAACGAAATCCTGAAATACGGAGTTACTGCCGTTCTTTCCTCAGGGACTCATCTACTCACAGTCTGCTTAGCATATATGGTAAAAAAAAAGCCAGCCCCTGCGCATTGTATTTTCTGGCTATAATCTTACACTCCTTCAAACTTATGTGGCTGTAACCTCTTTCCAGGTTCTTCTTTCTCTCCATCTTCATATACTTCTTCATCCTTTCTCACTCCTTGTGTTGTTTTTTTTTTCTCCTTACTCTCCCTTTCTTCTCACTCTTCAGTATCTCTCAGCTTTGTTGGGCTTATTAACTTGCATGTTAGTGTCTTAACTGTCTATTCTGGATTAAATTTAAAACTAGATTAAAAAATATGGTCATTCAAAAAGAAAATGGAATATGTAATGTGGTATTCATATTGTGATTTTTTTCTCCCATCATTCTGTCCTGTCTTTGTTTTCCTTTTTTCCTCCAATTTTCTCCCATTTTACCTGTCCAATTCAGCTGCTCTGTGAATGCATACATATACATTCCTTTGATAGCATCCATTTTGGCAGGATGCTGATTTTTATTCAACTCAAAGAGTAAACAATATAGAAAAACGATTATCTGAAATTAATCTGCAAAATCTGAAATTAATCTGCAGAACAAGGAAAATGTCATATCATTTTAAAAATAATAAGGATCAATTAAAAATCTATTTTTCAAGTCAAAGAATTATCTACTACTGGTAATGTAAATTTATACAATTCCTCTGAGACTGAATTCTCCTTATATCACCAGTTACACAGAATGTCACCCAGTGCTAAAAAGAAACTGAAGGGAAAACAGCACCGATTTTTACCCTCTGTGACTACCAGAAGATGGTGTGTTTTAAAAGGTGTCTCTGGGCAGTTGCAATGGCAGCTTGTGGAAAGGGTCCGTGAAGCCAGGCAGCAGGGCGAGCACCACTCAGGTCCGTCCCCCGTCGGGCTGCACAGGACAGACATCAGGCAGAGACAGATCCACAACCGCTCTCTTTCCTTCCAGCTGCAACCCACTCCTTACACAACTGTCCCCCACGTACCACCACGCTGCACTGGACCCAAACTCCCCACGGCATGCGCTTCTTACCGTGGGCTGAAAGAAATTAATTAAATTCCCCGTCCTGGCCTCATTCTGCTGCCTTACAAATCCCTAAACTTGGGGCTGGTGGGTAGCACTCTTCTAGCTGAAGGGAGGGATTAGCCCTTTTATATCCAGCTTCTAAAAATAACCCCCATGCAAACACTTTGCAAGCACAAAAGCATGACTTTATTTCAAAATGTTGTTTTCAGAACAGAAGGTAGAATTACATGTAGGAGACCAAGGATATCGGTGCCAAATTTTCACACAGCCTAAGAACGGTGTTTCTGGACTACCCTCTTGAAGTTTACTTTGTTGTCAGCAATTAACATCACCTTCTTCTTCATCTAAACAGAAAAATGACTAGGTAAGGTCTCTACTGCAGACACCCCCTAAAGGCACGCGTACCCACGGCACGAGGCTGAGACCCCGGGCTCTGCCCCAGGCTGCTGCCCGCGAGGAGGCAGGAGGCAGACCCCAGAGCTCAGAGGGGATGAAGGACCTCTCAGCTCAGCTCCAGCCGGCTCCCCAGAGCTGCTGCGGCGACGGTGTCCTGCCCGTCTCCATACACACACGCTGCCGGAACAGCCAGTGGGAGCCAGCAGAGCTACTGGGTGCCTAACGCACCTTGGGGCCCAAATTCCCACCCATAAATGCAAACGTGGACCTAAATTCTCTGCTTTTGACTGCAGTGAGATGAAGAAAAAGTCCACACAGCTCTGCTCTGCCCCACACAGCAAACGCAAGTTGCTGTTCTCTGATGCGCTTCCTCTGGCAGCATGCAGTGTACATCATATGCTCTGCTCACCCATGCCACTTGAGGAGCAGAGAGGCAGAATTATACCCTCAGTGACATCATTTTCATTACTTGAAACTCGAGATTTATTCAATCTCTACATATACCCAGGTTGGTTAACATGAACGCATTAATTTGAATTTCAGATTTATACAAAAATTCACTGTTTGGCACTTAATTGAATAATACATGAACACTTTCACAAATGGTTCTTTTTTGCAAGCAAAGGTAAATATACTACTATTTTACACTGCTAGGAGGACACACAGAAATGGATGCCGCTTCCTGCATAGCATGTTTCCAGAGATATGATTCAAGCAAATTAAAAAAAAAAAAAAATAGAAAAGAAAAATCTATATTCTGTCTGTAGGACCAGCTGCAAGGGCATCTGGAGAGGCAAACACAATGTAGTTATCTGTTACCAGTAGTTGTCAAGGTAACTACAGGATTATGATTCCAGGCTAAAAAATCATTTCATATATCTTCTAAGCTAGCGGTCTCCAGCCAGCCGTTTGAGGTCATCTTAACTGGAGGAATAGCTTGAGTAAGATTCTCAGGAGAACTGCTCATCCCGTCAGCCTTGTAAGACATGCACTGGTTCTACACCAAATAAGCAGATTTTTTGACATCTCTGTTATTTGTGGCCTGTGGTTTCAAAGCATAAGGCCTTCATGGCACTGGACATGTGCTTTGCCTTCTGCATCAGAAACGAAGTCTTGAAGGAAATCCTATTTGAAGACTTCACTTAGCCTGGGACCAAACAATTAATTTGGCATCATCTCAAATAAAATAAAAACAAAAAAACAACCAAACAAACAAAACCCAACAAAGTGATGGAAAGTAGTCTCAGACTCACACGAAAGAAGTGTTTTCCACAGAACATTTCCATTTTGTGGCAATTTTTAAACAAAATCTTTGCAAAATTATCTTTTAAAAAAAAAGAAATTCCTTTATAGCATGCATTTGCAAATCAACACAAAGTATTGCTAAGCAGCAGTTTATTAATTCAAGAAGATTTTAAGATCTAGATGCTAAAACATAGATTGTCTTTGATAGTACAGTAGTCTGGGACATAAGAAACTCAGAATGAGTTGGGATGAAAGGCCTTTCATCTGGATAGACCTGAACACAAACTACCACATTTTGAGTTTGCCTTCTACAGGCAGGGGCACTTTCCCTGCTTTATTTTGCAGATATGAATGCAAAAAATGTTTCTCTCTCTCTTTTGCCAATAAACACTCCCATCGAAACAGACAAATCCCTAGGACATATTCTGTCTTCATGAAAAATTGTTCCAATTAGGGCCATGGGATTTTTGCACGGTCTGACTTCCAAGTGTAAAATATAAGCTAGGAGAAAGCCTGCAAGATTTTAGGTTGGAGAATGAGCTTTTCACAGACCTCCACTTCTGAAGCCCCCAACTACCATGACAAAGTTTTGAACAGGAGAAACTGCTTTTTTGCTTGTACTATTTTTTAACTTTCCTCCCCTCCAATACATGTATGTCTTCCCCCCCCACCCTCCCTGATATGCCATAAAACTCCTAAAGAGAAAGAGGTATAGAAACTGTACCATTTAAATCAGATCCATATTCCAGGAAGTTTAGGAGCTGTAAATTACTCAAAAAAAGCGCATGTGTGAGCGTAAGTGAGATTGGAGTAGAATGAGAGGAAACACAGAACAACAGCAGATCTTGCCCAGAGCCATGGAGATCTCTCTCCCACCACAGGCCCACACATTTTCTATGCTTGGGAGGTAAAACACTGGCAAGAATTATTTTTCAACTAGGTCAAACTAAATGTTGGAAAGATGATTTGATGTATTTGTCTCCTCCAGTCACATCAGTTGTGAAGAGCTACTCTGTCCAAGCAGCCTGAAGTCAACAGTAATCTTGGTAAGAGAAGACAGTGGCAGACATAATCTTAAGACTAAATAGGGACTAAAACACGGCAGATCATTATCTTGGGGAAGTGAATCAGATGCTGGTAACAGCTCACATCACCTTGTCCAGAAACGTTGCCTCCATATAAGAGGAAAAATCCAAATCTAGACTTGATTATTAGACACCTAATGATTCTCACGTTTTATGTTTTGCTTAATTCAAGAGTTTATCGGTCTCCTTAGGACTATTTCTTTTTCTTCTTATAAGCAAGATTTTCTAGCACCAAGTACCAAAAAAGACTATAAAAAATGCTCTGGCATTACACATTTCCTGCAAGCCTTTAAATAGGCTGAGAAGGGTTTCGAAGTGCACATGAGCATGCTAATTTCCATTCAGATTGTGAAAATGTGGCAGAGATGTCATGCGTCACATAATCTTGAGAACATTTTATTTGAAACTTAGATTTTAAAGTTTAGATCTTAAAATAAAATATATTAGTCTATGCACTGCATAGAAAAAAATAACAAGGGTGAGCTTCTCCGGAGCCATGGGTAATATTTCCTGGCCTTTTCACATCGATTATTGCTCTCAGCATCAGTGTTCCTACATTCCTTCCCTGTTTCCACAGAACGGGATTTTTACCTGCACAGATGGGACTTTTTTTACACTGCTCCAAAGTCGTTCTCATTTCCTAAGACTACATTATGGTCAAATTATTGCTGTTCTACCACTATCTGTGACCAAGAGTCTTATTAGGGGCACTGCATGAACACTGACACAATTCCTTGAAGACTTTGCAGTCCAGTAATCCATGTACGTTACAGTATTTGTAGTCAGGGCTGGACAAATGAAGCAGACAGGGGTTTATGTGGTTTTGGCTGCCAAAATTTCATAGACTCACCGAGTTACAGGCTGGAAGGTGGAGGCTGGAAGGCAGCTCTGGAGATCATCCAGTCCCAGCACTTGCTCAAGCCACCTTGCTTCAGGGCCACCCGAAGCTGGCTGCCCAGGACTGTGTCCAGGTGGCTTTTGAATACTTCCCAGTATGGAGATTCTACAAACTCTCCGGGCAACCTGTGCCAATATCCAATACCTCTTATGCTAAAGAAGAAATAGAGGTTTCCTATTTTTAAATGGGACTCCTTGCATTTCAGTTTGTGCCCATTGCCTCTGGTCCTGTCACTGGGCACCACTGGGAATAGCCTAGCTCATAACTCGATTTAAGAAATGGGACATCTATTTAGAGCTTCAATTCTTTGCCATTGAAAAATGGCCCTCGAAATACAAGTTAAGCGTGCCTCGCCATACTTCTGCAAGGATGGAGCTGACAACGAAAGATCGGCACCGCTGGCACACTCAGGTAAACCGCAATCTGTCCGTTCACATGCAGCTCACAACTGGAAGGTTACACATAGAGACTGCAAGTGCTTCAAATATAGGCTCTGCTTTTCCCGTGTTTATTTCAGGCCCCAAGCTCTCTGTGCTCCTGGCAGCTGGATCCCTAGCACAGAAGCCAATGGCATTTGGACAGAAAACGTTCTACTCATTATAAGTAAATTAACTTCTAAAGCCCTACATGTAACCCACGGAAGCTAGGACCATATAAAGTAGATCTTGGAAAAGAGATATGAAAGCATTCCAGAAAGAAAACAAATTGCCTTTTTCTTGGCTTTGTCTTTCAGTATTCGCTGGCAATTTTCTTAAGAACAGACAAGGTCCAGAAATAGCTCACGTAACCTGCATGCAACTACTGCTTGAGCTGGAAAAAATAATTACATGGGAGGTGTCAAACCCAGGAGCACCTCTATCCGGCCACTGCTTGACATCATGACTCTACAGGTACATTAAAGAGGGTGAAAATCCTGTAAAAGAGTGAAATGAGAGCATTTTCAGGCCTTGAAGAGGCAATTTCATTTTGAAATTCCCTTTCTCTGGTTTGCCTTCAGTAGGGCAGCACAATCAGCAAAATCCTAACCTTGGAGCTCCAGTCCCATTAGTCATACAAAGCTTCAGTGATTTACAGTCAGAAAATCATTTCAAGACATCTGAAAGGACTTTGTTATTCTGCCTACAGCTACACCTGTGCACTTCTTTGTCTCTAAGTTTCAATTAGAAATAATTTAAATAAGAGAAAATCATGTTTCCTAGTGGCAGAGCCTGTTAATGAAATATGTTTCACTTTTCCAATGGAAATGGGAATTTAGGAAACTAACAGGCAGAGCTTGTGCCTGCATGATGAATACATTTTATATTTGAAAGACTTTTTCTCCATCTCACTATCCAGATCTGCAGCTCATCTTTAGCTCTGTGAACCATATTCGTACTGCTCTGAAATGCCACCTTGTTAACATGACAACTTAATTTCTAGGGTGTCTTAAGAAACAAAAAAATAGGGAATTCTCTATTGTTTTAAATGTCTGTAAGCACTGAGGGGAAAAATCTTGTAACCTTACATTGAAAGTCAAAAGGAAAACAAAAAAGACATGAGCAAGCAGGCTTAATGAATTTAACCAGGTTTTTATCACAGAATCATAGAACATCCTGAGTTGGAGGGGACCCATAAGGATCATTGAGTCCAACTCCTGGCTCCACACAGGACCAGCTGAATCAGGGCATATGACTAAGAGCATTTTTGCATCAAAGTATTATGTAAAACAAACAGAAAAGCAGGACAATTGATCTGCAAACTATTCACCTGAATGATTTTATCAGAGGGCTCTAGAGATACCTTTCTGTGGATTAAAATATTCCCTGCTTAATATGGAACAAAGTCACCAGCTTTACTGGGTAAGGGAAATAAGGGCTATGAGCACAAAGAAATCATATCAGCGCCTGCATTACTTTCTTGGACTCTAAAAAGGGGTCTTCCACCCCTTGAGCATGTGGAGTATTCAATCCTTACAGACTTAGATTAAGTTTAACACATCCAAGATTTTTCACGATTCAAATATTTTCATATAGTTTGAATATACTTGGTATATAACCACAGCTGACACTATGGAAAGAAATCTTAATGTTCAGGCAAGGTTTTGATACCCATCATCAAGTGACAAAGCAGAAGAGCACCACAGTTCCACACAGGATCCTGCAAAGTGGCATACTGTCAGATTAAGACTTCTTTACTCTTCACTCATATCACCACCCTGTCTTTCAAGATGTCTTCATGGGCCAGGCATTCAGTTCTCCAACTCTAACTGAGGGCAGTCCCTGTCCTGCCAAAGCTAAGTACTGGAGATAATGGAAAGCATGAAAAAAAGGAAACCATGTAGATGGAAACTGCACTGTTATTGCTAGGAAACTCTTTAAACCGATCCTACAGGTCTTTCAGCATCATCAGTGGTAGAGAAAGTATATGCCAATGGCAGGATGTGGTAGAAGGGACAAAGTAGCCACGTCAGGTCTTGCCACAAGCTCAGGATGTTATGCTTTTACAGCTTAAAATTACACCATGAAAAGCAAATCTCATACAAGCAAGCATAAACTCACATATACTTATGCACACTTATAGAAAATACATCTCAATCACAAATATTTTCTACTATTTTTGACTGGTTGGATGATCACTTCCATAACAACCTCTTTGATGTATTATGTCAAAGAAAAAGTCCCAGGTGACATTTTTGCACATCAGTCTTTGCTGAACTGACTCTGGCCCATGTGCTGGGAATACCACCATTGACTCTTGGGCAAAGCCAAATCTAACAGTTTGGGAATTTGGGAACTCGCAGCAGCTGGCTTTATCTACCTTGCAGGGAAAGCCAACAACATACAGTCTGGTACAGAGTGGAAAAATGTGGGCTGTTTTGTTAAAACTGGTGCCTGACACACAGTAAGTGTCAGTGGAGTAACCACCCATGAGTTATTCTGCAATTATGCTTGGTACCTATCAGCTGTATTACCCCTTCTTCTTTCAGGAAAACTCTTCGATCTCAGATCTCTAATAACAAGGAAAATCTCCTTGCTTGTTAGCAGGTTATACTTTAAAAGGGAGCAAGAGACCTTGTCATCTCCTTATTCCCTGACTGCACCATATGCAGCACAAACATCCCAAGAGAAAGCTCTGGGAAAAAGCCAGGCTTGTTGAATACATGCTAATTGCAGTGTTTTAAAGGTGATATCGTTCCTCCTACTGCTTGGCCCACGCTGTCTTGATGTGGGTCAGACTGTAAATGACACAATTTGGTTGCCACCATACTAACCTCTGTATTCCTCTGACTCCAAGGGAGAAAGTCTCCTCTTCCATTCTCACCTGGCTTCAAATAGAAGTCTCATGTATGCTGTGGATTTAGTGCGTAGTTTTATAATTGTGGTTTTATTTGAATTCCCACAAAAATGTTGGGTGAGATTAAACACAGGCTTCTGCTTTTGAAGAGGTCTGTGCTTAATATGACTTTTACACCCTGTTTTCTCACTAACTTTTAATTTTTTTTCTCCTTTGAGTCTAGTTGCAACTCCAGCTCCTACACTGCAGTTGTAAGAGCCTTTCCTTGATACTGTGCTAAGTGATATTTATGCATAAACTTTGGCTAATTGCTGATTCCATTGGCATTCATGAACCTATGCAGGAATGAATGAAGCTTTCATTCATGTTTATATATTAGTTTCCAACATTTGTATGTTTGTAATCATCAGCCTAAAACCAGCTTTCATTTGCAGAGATGTAAACGGAGGGTAACTGAGTTAGGAGACATATCCTTTTATGTACAGGGAAAGATTATTCCTAGTATCATTAGAGAGTTGAGTTTATCGCAGAAACTTCCCAATTCCGTCACTCAATGTAATTTGTTCATGACTGGTAACTACGGTTACGGCTCCATTAACAAGCAGTTTGGATCAATAGCAGTCAATCTCTAGAGCTCATTTTGTGCTGGGGACCTGACATAGGCACTTCTACAGGTCGCTGGGACTCTTAATTCAGATAAGCTCTAAGTTTGCTCGTGTGCACTAATGCTCTGTTACTGCTGCGGCTCACCTCTCAGGCTAGTTCTGTCCAAAGAGAATCCAGGTCAGGACCTGTGGTGCCCTTCCTGATGCGAACGCACGCTCGGCAAGCGGGCAACAGTTGAGCATTGCCTGAAAAGTGCTCTCCTGATCTAACTAACAAACACTCTAACACAGACACACCCTATGCGTAAATTTGAGACTTACACAATTAGAATATCTCTGTGGCAATCCCAAGTCATCAACAATTTTCCCAGCCATATAATTGCTACTATTAACAACACAAGTTCCCAATTTAACAAATGGAAGCAAGATAAATGCCCACATCATTCTGGCTTCTCCTAGCTTTATGATTCAGAGCACAGCAATCTGTTGCCCTTGGTCTTTTTGGAAATAGTGCCCATGTGATAATTTTAATGACAATGCAGCACTTCTTCTGGTCTGTTCTGGATTTCTGAGAGCTTTGATTGCTTTATCATGGCAGAGGTTCTCTTGATCAAGTGAATTGGGTCTATCATGCCCACAAGGACCTGTACCTTATTCTCCTCCACTCAGATGCCCATCTCCTTCCTCACTCTTTACACTTACCAACAGGCAATTCAGCACAGAGCCCCAAAATGGAGTAGGATACCTAAGCAGTCTGGAATCAGCAGAGAGAGGAACCAAGGAGGTTTCTGGTGTAGCACCATGGGAGAGGATGGGTGGTAGGAAGAGGTGATGTGATACATTGCTTAGATTTTCTGTGTCCTTTAGCATTGCTCTCTTGTAGGGGAACAGCCACAACTGCCTTCTATTCCAGTACTCTACCATCTTTTGGCACTGGCTCTGGTTTGAGTGCCTCCAGCATGGGAAACCAGGCTTCCTGCCTCCCTGTATTCAGAAATTTTATCAGTCCTTTGCTCATGTCTTGCCATGCTGCTGCAAAAAAAGCATCAACTGTGTGCATAACCTTTTTATTATTATCCTTTATCCTCCTCAGAAAGTGTTAACATGTTATTGCTCATCATCTGCTTCATAGGAACCATTTATGTACGAGCTTTAAGTCTCACTTGTCCCTGAAGTAAGTGTAAATTATGTCAAGTAAAACTGCTTACCCTTAAACAGGAGACAGAGCCCCAGACAGACAGTAGGCCAAGACATAAAAGGATGATATCACCTTAAAAACACTGTAATTACACACATTCAACAAGCCTGGCCTTTTCCCAGAGCTGTCTCTGGGGACGTTTGTGCTATGTATGGCTCAGCCAGGCAATAAGGAGTGGACAAGGTCTCTTGCTCCCTTTTGCTGTCTAACCTGCTAAGAAGCAAGGAGATTTTCCTTGTTGTTAGAGATCTGAGATCTAGATAGCAAACCGATGGCACTCACTCATAGACTTTGTCCATGGTAAAAAAAGGACAGCTATATTGGCTCAATCCTTGATGGTGCTGGCCGCCCAGCAATACTGTTTTGAGTAGTTCTCCCTCAGGAGTCCAATATTCCAGATGGGAACAGCTTCTGTAAGTAGTTTTTTTAAAATGGGCCACAAAAAATGCCTTAAAAAAGGGATGGAAGAGGTGTCAAGGCAACTGATAAGGTTTTTACGCAGTGACAAAACAGATGTTGAACTGTAGCTTTGAAAGGTGATACATTTGCACAGTCCAGCCCTGCTCACAGTATCTGCACACACATCCCATTACAAAGCGACATCATGCTGATTTATCGATAAACAATAACACGGACTGCTGCTCAAACTTGCACTTTGTACAGGATAATGCCCTTGTAAATACAAATATCCCTCAATCAGTGAGAAATTCTGAAAAGGTGATACTCTTCCAGTTTGTTTTTAGGCCAAATCTATCAGGACCTGAGATTATTAAAGCTTCAGTCACTATAACTACACTGAGGAACAACTTCAGTCAACCTTAGATACAATTTCAGTTTCCTCAAGCTGCCAGCTGTATCTTGACAAAGTTTATAACAGAAGGTTAAAGCTTAGTTCATTCAGAAAAACCAAGACTAGGGTGCGAGAAAAGTCTGTGATCACACAGATGTGAGAAAATAAGGCAGAACCTGGTTTATTCAGCTTCACACAGGTCACATGATGTAATCAATTCCAAATGGTTTTGGTCTCTGTAAAGAAATTTCCAGCAAAAGATTTAAATGATGTAGTAATTACCTTTTTCCCTTCATGATCCTTCTGACTATACCTTAATTTATGATGCTCTTAACTAGCATACATGTATCCTGAGGCTATAATGGGTGCACATTTATTTAAGTCAAAAGATAAATCTTAATGAAAGGGTTTTTTAACACAATAATTAACGTATTTTGATCATCATAACAGTAATTATTAGAGGCACAAAAACAGAATCAGATCTCAGCAGAAGCCATGAAGATCCTAAATAGGGTGGAGTACCAGCACTGCCCTATTATTTTGCCAAGAAATGATACATCAAAGTGGCAGCAATGAGTCATCATACACTACTAGGAACTACACCCAGTGAACCCAAGAGATGGAAATACTAGATGCACTAACCTCCATCATAAATTGCAAATTATAATCACACAGCAGATAGTGCATAATATGCCTTTTCTCATAGTTATTAAGCTATGCTCTCCTTATGCCTCCCCCAACACGATCGCTCATCAGATTAAAACAATGAAACTAGAGGAACCACAGAAACATGGGAATTTTGGCTTGATATGAAAGGTCCATCTATTTTTAAGAACACAGTTTTATTTTGTGAAACATTGTAAGCTCTCACCATGTCTCAAATAACACAACTGGGCAGCCCTGTTCTTTTGGAAACAACTTTTCTTTAAGAATCGCCTTTTTAATGGGATTATACAAACTATGAGAGGCAAGACCAGCAATGAAAAAGAGCACACCCATTCTTACCTGCTGTTATCCTCCCCTTAGCAGAAATGACTAGTATTCTGATTTTCTGCCCAGCTATTAAATCAATGTGCCCATACACATGCACAGGCACACTGTAGCTTGCAGCCAACCCTTTTGCAATGTCACACAATAAAGAAGTAAAAAAACCCCTTAAAACCTTTTTAAAAAACACCCTACTCATTTTACCCTTGTGTCAGATTTACTTTAGGCATTAGTTTCCCCAAACTAAAATAATTTGACAATACACAAGGGGACCTTATAGAAAAGAAGATGCCAGGAAAAAGACAGGAATAAAGAGTTCCTTAGAGAAAAGGAGTAGTATGGTACCTTTTCCAGTCAAAGTTTCTTCTTGTGTTTTCCTCACTGCTTCTTGGCCCTCACTCTCACTGTTTCCAGCTGTTACAATACAGAAAATGGAAAATTAGCGATGCAATCAACTTAAGGACAGCGAATATAAGCATGCTGCTATGAAGGGCTAAACACATTGTAAAAACAGTGTGAAGTTTTAGGTGAAAAGGAGCGATTCATTACTGTCAGAGAGCAGAGGTATTCGAAGAAGGCTGTACAAATGCACTGCTGTTCACATGAGTTCTGCCTGTTTCTCTCATTTATTCATACAAGATGCGACTATCTGCTGGCTGGACCAGCTGAATTGAGATGCAAATCTGTGAGCCAAGTGAATTATATCACATCCAGATTCTACAAAAGCTTCACTATAGGTTAGAGCAGATCACCCCTCACTCTTTTTCCAAAATGAATAATTTCACAGTTACAGGAAAGGCCCCACTACCCTGGCCAGAACACTCAGGAAAAGTTTTACCAGCGCTAACAGGAAATGTGATTAAACATCAAATAAATGCCTTTTGTGCAATTCAGCTTAGGTGGACAGTTAATAATTGTCTGACATTTGTTTGACAATTGTTTTATAATAACTTATATCAAAGGAAAAAACACAAGCACAAACAAAATATTGTGCTTGGTAGTACAAGTTAATTCTTTTAAATGAAGTTTAACATTCCATTTATCCATCCACAGACATTTTCCATAGCATGACACATCAAAATACCTATTTTCTATTATCTAAATTGGATATTTCTTATGAATTTCATGAAGTTGCGTTCTCCATTTCCCAATCATATAAATTTCTGCCTTGCTTTCTATACAGGCTTTATCTTGTGCCCCTCTACAAGTCTCCTGTCCTCTTATTCACTTGTTAGCTATGCAGAAGAAATTTCAGGTTTTCCACTTTCTTTCTCACCTTTTTTTTTTAGTAACAGTGACTCAGCTTTATCAAAGATAAGGAAAGAATCACACCATCACAGAATAAGTTGAGGTTGGAAGGAACCTCAGGAGGTCATCAGGTTCCACATCCTCCTCAGATTAGTTGGTACGTGCTCGTATTTACTTTAAGATGTTAGAACATGCTTTATAGTGCTATTAAAGTGGATTAATTTGATCTCACAGAGAATGTGTTCAAAAAGTGGGAGTAAGCCCTTTGAGATAGATCATGTGTCATCCGTCGGTTGCACTAGCTGAGAGGTCAGAGCACTGAACAGAGATTTTTGGGACAACCTGATGACTTTGAGGAGGTAGGCTGACTCTTTTGAGGGTGGAGTTTTTGCTGTGCTTCTGCAGTAAAAAACAATGATTTGCAACACATCTTTTTTCTCATGATATGCAAGAAGACTCAATATTTACATAAATGTAGTCAAAATAAGGACATTTAGCATTCCAGGTACTGGAGAGAAAATAATTCTCACATAAAACCTGGAGTCATTCTGGTCTATAGCTGTTTTCTATAAACATTACTCAGACTGACAAAGAAAGAAAAGAGAAGGGAAGGGAAGACAAAAGCAGACATTTGCAATCTTTTCTTCTTGCTGGGTTTTTTCCCCCCTTAAAACCATTCAGGATTGTACAGAACAGAAACATTCATCGATGCTAATTTCCAGATATAGATGCAACATCAACAAACAAACACCCTCCAGTGAAACTGCCATTTCTGGGGAAATCTCTGCACAGGGGTTATTGGCAAGGGATCAGTCTTCCTCGCTGTTTCACCTCAAGTGATGTATTACAGTAAGATTTCAAACTCAGTGTGTTATTACACCAGATAGAGTTAGACTAGAAACAAAAATACTTTGGTGCCAATTCTGTGAAAGTCTTATTTGATTCCTCTCTCATTCAGCACTCCTCATGCAGAGAACACTCTTATTAAAGCCTCCAGTGTCTTGATTTAACTCTCAGTATGTTCACTTAATTTGTTCTTTTAAAAGAGCTTGTGTTCACAACAAATTTTAATTTGCTTTATTTTGCTGTTATATAAATGGTTATTCATTAAAGCTCAGTGCCTTCCAAATGAGCTCATTTTATTCATATTTGCATATTTTTCACTCTAGACCACTGGGAAAAAACAATTATTTTGCTAAACAGTCACTTCAAATGTCAGTTTCCAGCCTGATTCAACAGAGAGTTGAAAAACAGATTCTGGAGGCTGGAGTATCACAAAATTGAAATAGCCTCAGTGAAAGCTGCCACTGTAATAAAAGCTTTTGAAATAGTTCTTTTAAAGAAAATCCTGTAGGAAAGAATAAAGAGACGGAACAAATGACTAAAATCCTTACAAAAAGTTCACAGACACATATATCAGAAAGATACCATAAGACTGGGGGAGGAATCTACACTTCTGAGTTAGCTTAAGGAGATCAACATCCCTTTGCTGAGGATGGGTGGGAGAAGAAAGGGACATTGCACTGTGGTACTGCTTCTCTGCTAGTACATCCTTCTGGGATCCTGTAAGTAAAGTGAGTGGTAGGCATGAAAAAGAACAAGCTCCTTTTAAGTGCTACATTACTTATTCGAAATTCAAAAAATACTTTTTAAGTCACCAAGTTAACACAATCAGCTTTAGGTTGGGAAAAATCCAAAATAATTTGCACCTTCTTGATGAATATGGGTGACTAAAGGGCACAACCTTCAAGTGCCCTGAACAGGAGTATAGCACTTCAAACTAAGGAGGGTGACAGTTTACTATACGAGGGTCAAATTCTTACCACCATCAGCTGGTTTAGATCCCCAGTAGCGTATTTTAGTGATTCTTTCAATAACTTTGTGATAGACAGGAGAATCCTCTGGCTGGATCATTTTGCCAATGATTCACCATAATTTTCATAAGTTCGACATGTCAGAATTTATCCATGCCAGAATTTATCCATTTTAAGTACAATAGCATCTATAGCATAAGATCTGCCTACTCTGGATTCAAGTGGTTTGGAGAGGAGGATTAGAAAGGGAAGGCACACCATGTTTTTTGTGCTGTGAGAGAATCTGAAGAAAAGCTTTGAGAAAAAGGGATTCAATGTCTTGAGAGCTTAGATCATCAAAGTACCCAAAACCGTAATAATCTTGCTTTTCATGCAAATTTAAAGTGTCTATTGGGAACTCAAAATAGATATAGTTGCCTCAAGAACTGTTTATGCAAGCTGTTCAGTGCCCTATCTGATGTTTTTCTTCTACTTAGTCCCCACAGAATAGTGAAAAATTCAGGTGAGACTGATTCAATAACAATGCTGACTACAATCAAATCTGAAAATAAAACTAATAACATAAAAATAAATTCAAGTTTGAATGGATGCATGTTTATAAAATAAGATGTCATTTTAATGGCATGAAAAATTCTAATTCTTAGTAAAATACTGAAGATCACGTTGAAAAAAAAAAGATGGAAAATAGATTTAAATACAACTTTTAGTCAAAAAAATTGACTCTCCTCTTCAACATTCATCTACACAAATGCCACAAGTCAAAGCATGTTGATCTAAAGCCACCATAGAAGTACGTACAAGAATTCTTATCAGCAGTAACAGGCTTTGGTTCTCACCCTAAAGGTCAGGCTCTGTCATCTTAATCAGTTTAAGAAGATCCTAATTCTAGAAGTTATTTCAGGGATTTCAACAGAATTATCACAGACAATTGCTCAGACTGTGTAAGGATGGTAAAAACACAGCCCGTAGAAATGCAGCACTATCACTAGTTAAGGGGTCCTGATACATCTATATGTATTCTTTATACAATATTCTTAATTTCATTTCATCTAAAATTCTGTCCAAAAGAGTAATTGCTACTCACACTCATAATTTATGTACAAAATTGATCCTGATAAAAAAAGCAGTATCTTTTCCACTTGGTGTTTTGCAAAAATAGGAATTTGAAATCTTGACATTTCAAGGGAACGTACTGCAGGGCTTTATAAAGAAATTTAAAATAGTCTATGAACAACAATACAGCCTGTAAAGCTTAAGATTGCTCGGAAAGAATAAACCCATAAATTTGAAAAGCCCTCACTTACCAAAACTAGCAGGGGGAGAATTTCCCAACGTTCAGCAAGAAAACACAAAACCCAAACACAAGTAAAAACTTTTTGAGATGAACACGGAGAAGAGGCAAACCCCTCAGGATGTGGTGGTCCAGAGAAAGACCCGACCCCTCCAGCCTGGAGCCCCAGAGCCACCCTGCGCACCACGGCACCGCTCAGCCTGCGGCAGCCCCGGGAGGGGAGGTGGCAGGGCAGGGGTGCCAGCACATCGCCTCCAGCCCTCCTCGCACACCCCGGCCCCTGGCAAGTGCGACCCTCTCATTCGCCAGCGCCTGGGGAACCTATCCACCTGAGAGAAACGCTCATCCCTTGACTTCGTTAGCTGTAATTATGTAATCGGTTAATCCCTGAAATGATGAACAACTTTCCGGGGTTCGCAGCCTGCCTCACGGCCCTCCCCACTCCCCCCTGATCGCTTCAAGTAACTGAAGTTTAGAAGTGGTGCCCATAAACTCTAATACATATGTGTATTACCAGGAGAAGCTTGGTGGTATGGTAATAAACTCTGTATAAATGTATACCATCTGATTAAGGAGTTGCAGAGGGTGATGGTTAGGTGTCTTTGTGCAACAGGATATAAAAAAGATTCCAACTAGAAATTTGAATTAAGGTGCCTCCTCAGACTAGCATAATCCTCATTATGGCTGAAGGGGAACTGAGTTCTTTGGAGTGCTGGCCTGAATACAGAGCTTGTGAGGACATCCAAAGCCTCACGAGAAAAACAAAGTTCTATCAGCTGGTGTTATGAGGATTATGATTTTGTGAGCATGCACAGCACTGCACAACAAATAGCATGTGCCTAAGAGAGGAATGACTGCCCCTAAAAATCTCTGAGGATGAGAAATTTGAACTCAGTACAAAATAAGGTTTTTTTTAAAGAAATCAATAATGTCTTCAATAAAGAGAAAATAAATACCTTGTTTAGCAAAAAGCCATATAGATCTTGGGTCTCACCCATAAAACTTTCAAGTCATGAATTTGTTATTCAATAAAGCCAAGTATAAGGATGTGACCTGCTACAAAAAAAACATTGAGAAAGTGATACAAGGATTCCTTTTGTCTAGAGGTACCACACATCCTTTGTCATCCAGTTCATCATACAGCAGTCAGAATTAAACGCATGCCTTTCTGACAGGAAAGGCAAAAAAAATCATTGTAAGTATTCCTTCGAGAAAAGAAGCAAAACTGAGTAAGGAGGAGGATGTCGGTTTGCAAAGAGAAAAGAAATCATTATTCTTGCCCTAGGTTTCAGCAACCCAGCTGTTCCAATGAGAAGTTAAGAATGACCCTGTTTATTAAACCAAAGAAACATCCAGGCAAGTGCCCTGTTGCCAACAGTAACCTGTAGCAGGTGCTTAAGGAAAAAGTGTAAGTGACAGGGGCGATTAAGGCTAGGAGTGATGTTTTCCAATACACCCTCCCAGTAGCAAGTAGTTTCAGAGATTTCCTGAATCAAAGGTCACACCTAGCCTCCCAATGAACCTACCTCCACTACCTCACCTAATTGCACTTTCAATTCATTCAAGTGCTTGGCCACCAAAGGGTTCTGGGACAACAAGCTCTGTGATTTAATGACACACTTAATTGCATTAAAAATGTTGTGCTCCAGTGGTGACTTTTCTTAATTTTTTTGGATGTTCTCTACTTTGTGTACAATGAGACAGAGAATAACCACTTCTCATTCACTTTCTCTATACCATTCATAATTGCATGACATCACACCTCAGTCATCTGCTTGCAAGCGGAAGAACCTTTGTTTATTAGCACAGAGCCTTCTCATCCTCTTCACCATCCCTCTCTTGTTTTTTTCCAGTTTTACCAGACTCCTTTTAAGTATTCACAACAGGATGAACCAATGATTTCTACAAAGGAAGAGGGATGTTTCCTGTCCTGTTTTCACCTTTTTTCCTGTGAAGTAATAAGATTTTATTTCCCTTTCTGAGTGGCATTGAATACTGAACATGTTCTGCAGAGAGCTTTCAACAGTAAATCACAATCTTATTTAGTTTTTGAGAGATAATAATCAATTTAGATTCCATTCTTGTTAAGATATAGGTGTAGTTTTTTTCCTCATATGCAGTATTTGCATTTACTGACAGTATTTGTCCATCCCTTATAACTATCCTGGTTTCAGCTGAGACAGAGTAAACTTTCTTCCCAGTAGTGGGTATAATGCTGTGTTTTGGATTTAGGATGAAAATAATGTTGACAACACACTGATATTTTGGTTGTTGCCAAGCAGTGTTTACACTAAGTCAGGGACTTTTCAGCTTCTCACCCCACCCCACCAGTGAGTAGGCTGGGGGTACACAAGGAGTTGGGAGGGGACACAGCCAGGACAGCTGACCCCAGCTGGCCAAAGGGATATTCCATACCATATGATGTCATGCTCTGTATATAACTGGGGGAAAGCTGGCCGGGGGTTTAGGCCACAGCTCAGAAACTAGTTAGGCATCAGTGCTCTGCAGGAGGTGAGCAATTGTGCTGTGCATCACTTGTTTTGTATATTCTATTATTATTATCATCATCATCTTTTCTGTCATATTAAAGTGTCTTTATCTCAGCTTATGAGTTTTACCTTTTTTTTTTTGGTTTTTTTTTTCAATTCCCTCCCCATCCCACTGGGAGGGGGAGAGTGAGCAAATGGCTTTGTGGTTGTTTTAGCTGCCAGCCGGTTTAAATCACAACAGCAACCCAGTCATTCAATATTGTGAGATTCTTCCCTGTTCTTCATGGTAGTTAAGATTTCACAAGATCACGGGATGGCTGAGGCTGGAAGGTACCTCTGGAGATCATCCAGTCCCACCCCCTGCTACAGCTGGTTGCCCAGGACCATGTTCAGTCAGGTTTTCAGTACCTCCAAGGATGGAGACCCTACAACCTCTCCCGGCAGCCTGTTTGACCATCTTAAATGTAAAAAACTGTTTCCTTATGCTTAAATGGAATTTCCTGGCTTTTGGTTTGTGCCCATTGCCTCTTGTCCTGTTTCAGGCACCACTGAGAGGACCCTGGCTACATTTTCTTTACTGTCACCAGTAGACATGGAAAAGGTCTCCCTGAGCCTTCTCCTCTCCAGGCTGAACAGTCCCAGCTCTCTCAGCCTCTCCTTGTATGTCAGATACTCAAATCCCTTAATTATCAATAGTCAAATTAATTTGCCTATCCTAAACACATTTGTGCAAAATGCATAGTCTCACTGTTCAGCCTTTTTTCTGCATCTGTCTTTTATAAATGTACTGAACATACACCTATGGGATCAGGAGTCCCTTTGCTCCATCCCAAAGCTGACAAACAATTCCTAAATGTTGTTTTCTGTCTCCTAATCAGTCATTAATCTACAAGACATCTTTCTCTTATCTCAAGACAAGCTAGCCACTTTAAAATCTTTCGGCATGAACCTTGCCTTGAAAATCAAGATTAAATTAATTGACACGGTTGTTGAATTCTTCAAAGCATTTAATAAATGCTTAATGAGTAAATTAAATAAATGTCTAGAAAAACTGCATTAACTCTTCTAGAATTTATCATCGCATATTTAACTCTGTATTTTTTTATAATGCCTGAAATTTCTTTTGATATAAAAATCACACTCACTGATCTACGCACAATGTCCTTCCAAAAACTCCCCAACACTCACGTTCACCCACCTTACACTTTAAGGTCCTATGCAGAAGATACTAGTCGAGAAATACTTTTGTACTATTGAGGGATTTTGTTTTTAATCACAGTGACTTCTTTTAGACTGTTTTAATTTCTTTTCTGATGGGTGGTACTATATTTCATAGCATCATAGAATCATAGAATGGTTTGGGTTGGAAAGGACCTCAAAGATCATCTAGTTCCAACCCCCCTGCCATGGGCAGGGACACCCTCCACTAGACCAGGTTGCCCAAAGCCCCATCCAACCTGGTCTTAAACACTTCCAGGGATGGAGCCTCCACAACCTCTCTGGGCAACCTGTTCCAGTGCCTCACCACCCTCACAGTGAAAAATATCTCTCTATCATCTAACCTAAATCTACCCTCCTTCAGTTTAAAGCCATTACCCTTTGTCCTGTCACTACAGTCCCTGATAAACAGTTGATTTCCATCTATCCTGTAGGCCCCCTTCAAGTACTGGAAGGATGCAATTAGATCTCCCCGGAGTCTCCTCTTCTCCAGGCTGAATGACCCCAACTCTCTCAGCCTGTCCTCATAGGAGAGGTGCTCCAGCCCTCTGATCAACTTTGTGGCCCTCCTCTGGACTCTTTCCAGCAGCTCCATGTCTTTCTTGTAGTGAGGCCCCCAGAGCTGGATGTAGTACTCCAGGTGGGGTCTCACCAGAGCAGAGTAGAGGGGCAAAATCACCTCCCTCGACCTGCTGGTCACACTTCTTTTGATGCAGCCCAGGACACGGTTGGCTTTCTGGGCTGCAAGTGCACACTGCCGGCTCATATTGAGCCTTTCATCCACCAATACCCCCAAGTCCTTTTCCTCAGGGCTGCTCTCGATCCATTCACCACCCAGCCTATAGTGGTGCTTGGGATTGCATCCAAGTTTACTGAGTTTGTAATAATCTCCATAGTATTCATAAGCACTGTATCTTTTTAGCTGCTCATTTTACATACTTCTTTTAGAAGAGACAGTGACTGTGGTTGCCTCTACAGAACACATTTTCAGATTGAAGACTCCAAGCCCATTTGGTTGTTTCTCACATGCATGCTTCTCCACACCCTTGATAAGCTTGTTTTCCTCTAAACCCTTTAAATTTTTATGCTATCCATTTTGAAATAGGCAGACCAGAACTCAACCCAGCATTTATAAGGTGCTGGCACACAAAGGATTCATACAGTTGAATCAACTCATGCTGTCTATTTTGTTTGTTCCTTTTCTAATAATTTCTAGTATTTGATTTGGGTTTTGAAAGATATTCAGCACTGAGTTTTGATAAAGCTATCTATTCCGCCCCCAAGATCTTCCTCCAAAGTGATGATGGTCAACACAGAATCCATAATTTCTTTTTCTGGAGTTAAGATTTTTCCCCATGTCCATCACTCCATCTTTATCTACATTGAATTGGATATCTCTTTTAACACTCAGCTTCTCATGGTCTTCCTGCAATTCTTCACACACCTCCCTGGTCTTTATTACCCTGAATAATTTAATACAATTTGAAAGACTTGTCACTCCACTATTCACTCCTCCTCTAAAATTATACGTTCAAAGCATGAGTTCTAACACATATCCCTGTTGAACTCCAGTAGTAATACCCTCTCTACTAAGAAAATAAACATTGATGTCTATGTTCTGTCATAACATGCAGTGTTACCGTATGAATGTAATGGCACTTGCACTTACCCTTTGGGCTGTGTAGTGTCCTTAACAGCCTTAAGAGTTCTGCTTTAAGATTTCTAGAAATCCAAACAAACCATATCAACCAAATCTCTCTCATTCACATGGCAGTTGAGCTCAGTTAATCAAAGTATTTTACTATGCAATACACCTGCACAGTTGATTGAGTTACATTTCTACATTTCTACTTCAGATTTACTGCCCAAAAGAGAATTCCTGTGCTCTAAGTGTCCTTTCAGATGTTTGTCTCTATTTTAATAATAGTTTCAAATGTCCCAAGGAATGCTGTAACGAGTTTGTTCATAGATAAGTAGTCTTAAACCACTGCCAGTTATAAAAGAAACCTACAAATTTTACAGGTGGCATGTTCAAAATGAATAAACATAAGCAAATACATTTTTTAAAAAGGAAAAAGTCTTTTTAAAGCAAGGACAGTGACAGTCTTCAAACAGAAAATAGGGATTAAAGTGTTCGACAAAATTCTTACGATTTGGAAGGCTGTGTGTTGCTGTGTGCACGTGCATAGTGTATAAATAACAGCACTGTAAGTAGTTTTTCATAACCCTGATTACAGTCTACCGATACATAAAAAACTGAATTGAATGACAATTATAAGGCAATTCCCATGCATTTTCTACGTTCATACCAGAAAATGGAAACCATGGCCCACTTTTAAAAGGCTGGTAACATTTTGACACTTCCTGACTAACTCTACAAATCATTCAGGCCTAACAAAACCTGGCTAAAATTAGGTTGATAAATACTTTTCTAGAAAAATTTGTAACTCAAGTACCTCATACATCTATATATAGTGAGGAAAGACTATTGAAGTATCCCATATAAATTTTCAGTAATTGAAATCAAATCAAATTGTCTTTGAAAATCAACAATTGCACCATCTTGATAGGATTTAATTATCCTTCTAAAGTCACTTTGCAGTAGTATACAATATAAGAATTGTCTGATTTGTAGTGCAGGGAGTCCAGCTTGAAAATTGGAAACTAACGTGAATGACAGAAATATCTCTTGCTTGGTCTTCTGCATACTTACAGAGATCACACATAAATGTCGAGATTGGTGATGGAAAAACATTTATTTATGCCAAAATTACATGGCTCAAATAAGTCATTCGAATATATATACATGTATATAAATATAAAGAGACTGTTTCCTTCGTAATGTGAGTCTGTCATAGAAAATTGTGACACTGATATACTCAGACACTAAAGATTGATTACATTGTCCTTAACTTGTTTCATACCAAACAGCATATGCCTAACATTGTCAAGCTGGAAATCTTTTGGTTTTCATTCACCATGGAGCAGGATTATCAAAGCTTCTATATTAGATATTACCTCACATTTTTTCAGCCTTCTTTTATTAATGTACTGAGAAAAAAAGGGGAAAAAAAATCAAATGGAAGTGCTCCTTTTTAAAGTCAACAATTTTAACATGCATTCACAGAACCCTCTTAAAATTAAATCCCAGTGATGAAGGATGGAAGGAATATGAATGGTTTATGCTTCTAATCAGTTTAAATTCAGACCCACAGAACTGTGGCCAACATGGTGAATCAGAACTGAACCTAGCCAGGGGTCATAAAAGTGACCGAGAGGTCTTGATTTTCAATGTCCTTATTGTTAAGAGCATATTTAGTTGGAAGCGCACACAAAACCCCATCTTCAGTAACAGTCACTGGTCAGTAGGTACGAAAAACAGTGTGTCATTTACCTTCTCTCTCTGAAAGCGAAACTGCAAGCTTATTTATCAAGTACTAAATTGCATAGGAGGGACCAGGAGCTCCCGGTGCAGTTTGACTCTGAAGACTCACCACTGGCAGCACTTTCCCTACCCAGGGTCCCAGCTATCTGTCATGAGACTTTCCTGAAGTAAAAGGCCCTGCTCACTGTGAGTAATGCTATCACAGCCTGGCAAAAAAAAAATCTCAATGAAATCTATCAAACGAACCTGTAGAAAATTGTTTTCATCATTCCAGCATTCATGCCAACCTTCTTCCCAGCAAGAGGCTGAGGGGAGGGCAAGCCACATCTGCAGAGGAAGACCATCAGTGGGACAAAGGAGCACATCAGTGCTGGGACTGGACAGGAAGAAGCTGTAAAAGCACTGTGCAACCTCTTGCTGAAAATCCTCTGCATGAGCACACTGCCTTTTCATGCAGGGACTCCTCATGTTCCACAAGGTAACATGCCTTCTACTTTTTTGCTTTGCTCATTTCACTGGTAGATTGGATTTAAAAGTAAGTTACTTCAAACATTTACTCCTCTAAAATGTCAAATGGAGTCCAAATCACATCCATCACAAATGATGAATCATCTTCACATTAGACATTCAGGTTTGACTCATTTGCCCGCTGCAGGGATATCATTCTTTATTGCTAAATATTCCCATTACTTAGTCCCTGCAATGGAAAAGAAGCATTCAGCCAATAGGCAAGATTGACTGGGAGCGACACATGAGTCTCCCTTGCAAGCTCAAGTTCACCTAACATCCACACTTTTTTCACGTACGTTCATGCCTGTATACAAACATAGAGTGAGAACATTTCTACAGTAGAAAGCTTGAGCACACTTGCTGTCTTATTTGAGGCTTAAATCTTTGCTTGCTTGGCCTGAAGCTGAACGAGCTAATGCATGCCAATGTGCCAGCAGGTATTTTAAGCATACTCTGGACACTTGGGGCCAACAGTTAGCAACAAGGATGGAAGGTCATTGCTTTTAATGTGCTTTTGAGAATGTTTTAATCTTGCAGCTGGAACAAAGCCTGAGTCTTGTCCGTTCTAACTGACAGTGCTTCTTTGCTCTGAAGAATTTCACAGGCAAAGAAGATGGCTCTGACTCACCAGGCTTAGTGTTTATGTCAGAGTTTGCCTGAAAGAATTGAAACAGCTGAAAATCTTACTCATCAAATGCTTCCTATAATTAATTTCATTAATTTATGTTTGTAGAGATTCGTAATGCAAATATTAAGGTTGGTACAAATGAAGAGTGAAAGGAAATGTGCACGTCTGTAAGCACCAGAAGAAAGAGCAGAGGAGTTAAAAGAATGCCCCTTATTGAAAATAAAGGACATGTTTCCAGGACACCATTCCTGTGTTGTTTATATCAAGACCACAACACACAGGACTTGCCAGCAGATAACCAGGCACTCTGACACCAGGCGGATAATATCACGGTTGCGGCATAGCACCTATACCATTACTTTTCCAATGTAAGACATAGCCTATATACTCCAGACAAGGAAAAATGTATTAAGGGCTGATGAGTCCTAAAGGGTATAAAAGATCTGTCCGTGAACCACCGAGACAGTACAAGGACTCAGTAGCTGGCGTGCTTTCTCCCACATTGCACAAGTGATGCTCACCGGACCACCTGAGCACTCGCACCTTGGTGCTTGTGAGAGTTTGGGTGTGAGTGAATGAGATCTATAAAAGGGCGATTGAAAAAATCAGCTTATTTATAGATTTTGTAATTATATATAACCTTCCTTTTCCCAAATTTCTCACACTGAATATTGTAACATGAAATAGTCTAAACATTAAATAGCATAAAATAAATTCCAAAAAAGTAGCAGTGCTCTATGCTTCCATGACCCTATGCAAAGAGAAGACAATTGGCCTTTTTGTTTCCCCACTGTGTACCTTTTTGCAGTTTACCTTAAACATGAAAAGAGACTTCTTTAGTGAAATATTAATGCTGGCATCATTAGCCACATCTAGCATCTAGCTACATATAGCAGCATCTGTTTGCATTTTTGCAGATGCTTGGTTTTGACACATCTATTAAAACATGTATGAGTAAGTGGTATTCCACATTACACCTGTACAATTCCAGGGCAACTCCATTAGTGTTACTGACTGCACTAGACTAAAAATACATGGCTACTATGCTCTTGTTTGTTGTTTGGTGTGGTTGTGTTTTGCTTTGTTTTTTCAAAAGATGTGTATACAAAACCTTAGAGAGAGCACATTCTGTATAAAAGCTAAATAAAATAGCATCACCAGCTTGCTAGTGTTATTATGAAATTACCAACCTTCAGTGACCTTAAGGTGTAAAAGTTACAGTGTACTAGGTAAAAGTCTAGTGAAAGAAAGATGAAGGGAGCAAAATGTAGCATTTTAAACATAAGTATTCATGATGTTACATACTGATTTAGTACATATATTAGTATAGGTATATGTAGTACAGAAAGCTTTAGAAAATAGGAAAGAAGTCTCACTAATACTGTCTGTAGTAGAAAGAAGAAATTCTGCACTCAGAACGTTTTTGGAGTTGCTACAGAAATTCACCTATACTATCTTCAGATGTCTAAAATACATCTCAGTCTAACATAGTCACCTTATAAACTCTTTATTTATAAATAAAGTGGAGACAAACAGCACCTCCAGAAGGTGAGTTGTCCAGCCCATCTCAGACTGACCCAAATGAATATCTCTGGGAATTTATTTTCTTGTCTTGCCTATAAAGGCCACTTACAGCGATAAACTAAGAAGGAAATGTGCAATGGCTGAAACTATAAGGGATTCTTCTGCCCTTCTAACACAGATCATCCCACACTATGCACTGGAATATTCAGTCAAGGAATTTGTTTTCCTCTTAATGAACATGTGCACCCTGAAGTTGAAGCATAGCCCATCCTCAGTAAAAACACAATAAAATATTTTTGTAACACCTATATTTTTAAGTCTTTTTCATGACCTTATTGTTTACTTCTTACATAAGGTAGTCCAAGTCTTCCAAGTTTTGCATAAAAAAAATCCCATCTACTTTTCTTTAAAATACTGCAAAGCAAAACACAAACCAAATCTTAATTTATGCTAAATGCTAGCAAAACTCTGTCTCCTCCCCTATTCTTCTTTCCTCTGTCATATATTTATTTGTACTAGAACGAAAATACTTCTTAAAAGAAAAAAAATTACTTTCTGAAACAAAAAATATATGAAGAAAATAATGACTTTACCTATTATAACATGCATGCCAAGTCTTGCCAAATGCTTCACAGTTTGGTAACCAATTCCTTTAGCACCTCCAGTCACTATAGCAACCTTTCCATTTTGTGTAGGGAAAACTGTATGGAAAAAAAAAAAGCAATAATGCAAGGTTAGTTCACAATAGTAACACAATGAAGAAGTTAAGATGTATTTTAAAGAGTTATACATTTAACAGACCACTCAAGCCAGACCAGTAAACAATCTCAGAAGCAAATGCTGTATAGAAATAAAAAATTATAGAGCATCTGCCATTATTTACTGAATAGTAATCTGCACTAGACTGAAGTTGACGACACGGAAGACAAACACCCAGTTCAGAAAGTTTCTTATTTATATTTGCATGCATTTTGTAATCCTGTAGTCACCTGCCCTTTAAAATTTTCACCTTAACTTTGTTACAGAGCAAGGTGACAGGTGCTACAGGTCAGCTCAGGGGTGGTTCACTCCATGTGTACAGGAGAAAAAGGTGCAATTGGCTGCATGACATACTGCAAACTTCTTGAATGATGAAGGACAGGCCTCTACCAGTAAGACCAGTAAGACAAGTGAAATGGCTAACAGCTCAGTCAAAGACGGCGCATCTAAAGGGCAGGAGCTGGCCGACCTGACTTACCTGCATAACGGAGCACTCTCCCTGTTGAAGATCACAGGGTCCTGGCCCCCAAAGGAAGGAGGAGGCAATTTTTTGCATAAAACCCCCCACCCGCTTTTCCCACACACCCCAGAAACCAGCATCCCCGATGCCCATGGCCAGCCCCATGCCGCCTCCACCCCAGTAAGTGCTCCTTAAGCCAGGGAAGACTCGGCCCAGCGGGTAGGGCACACTCCCCAAAGCCCCTCTGCCAGGGGCTGCTTAGACTTAAGGCCCCTGCCTCCTGCGTCCTCAGGCAGACCTTCGACCGCCCACCAAGACAAAAAGCGGCTGGGACAGCCCCGGTGGGGCAGCCGCCATCCCGCCCATGAGCTCTCACGCCAGCCACGGCCTGCACAACACGGCCCTCAAGATGGAGGGAGCCCTCCCGCCAAAGGAGAGCAAAGGCGTTTTAAGCTAACCGCTTCAGGCATGAATTAAGTCAAATATCAAATACAATTTTTTAATGAGGTGGTGAATTTTTCATGTGAAGCATCGTGTGGTCTTCAGGCGACTGAGGTGAATTTCTGTTTGCTTTTTAGAAGAAGCTGCTAGGAATTTGTACAGGGAAAATGGCGCTGCATATTTCACTTTGCCACGGTGCAGTGTCCGTAGGCAATGTTACAGATAACAAATGTTAAAATGATGCCAACTTTCATCTATCAAAGCGCTTTCTATTTTGATTTCTAGGTTTTTAGGGGATTGCTTTGTTGTACAACACAAGCTCATATTTTATATGGTTATGAAACACAGAACTAGTGCTGATACAAGCTGCTTTCTTCACAGCAACTTCAGAAAGGACCCAGATTTCACCTTTTCTGAAATACATAGTTCTCTCCAGCACAACTCAATATGAATTTCTGTTCTCTTCAGGTAACAATGTGATTCTTCCCATTCATGCAGAGTGAGAATTGTTTGCAAGTATTTGAAAATTAATTCCCATTGCAGTGATATCCATGTGTGTAGGTGCCATAAAATATATAATTTGTGCTAAATAAAACTTTGCCAAGAGTTTCCCTAAAGGGGTTCAGTTTAGTTATAAGCAACCCTGCAATTTCCATCAAAAATATTTCTCATAACAAGTAAAATGCCCACGTTTTTTTCAATAGTTAAGCCTAGAAATTAAAGCTAGACCTGACATTAAATACTCGGGTAAATTGTCCACTCTGGGTAGTATTTTTTAATTGCTTATAACTTTTCCAGACATGATCTTTTTATATTATGTTTTCCTGGTCTGTCCTCTGTCAGTGAAGCAGAAAAAAAAAAAAGTAAAAAAAAAAAAATTTGCAGTTTTTGAAAATGCAGACCAGAAATAAAGATTTTAAAGAGGAAGAAAAATAAATGTTCTTAGTGTGAAACAAGTTGTTGTCACCTCTATGTAAACAGCCCTTGTGCCTCAGCATGACCGGATGAGCTGGAAATTTGGTAAGGACGTATAATTTCAAGTCCTTTCAGCCACGGAGTGAAAAGTCACTGCCTGAATGATTTGTGTCCGTAACAAGGGGGACCAGTATGTGCCCAGTGCTGAGCACTTTAGACCACATGAAAACATGAACACATTGCCTCGAACTAAAGGCATGCTGAGAGGAGACAGGTCTCTTAACCAGGTACAGGGCAATACTCTTTGGAAGATGGCAGACAAATCTGAAACAAACGGCTTTTTGAGCATTTGTTAGCTCAAAAAGTTCAAGGCTCTGAAAAATCAACTCTTGCACAGCAAATACCCCTTCGTTCAGTCGAGTCCACGCTGCCACAGCCATTCTGAGGCTTCTCCGAAGGGGTCGAACAGCTTTACGTCCATACAGGGAGCACAGGCATTGCCTTGGTGTTATAGCAGGAACGGCCATTTCTGGCCACGAGAGTGACGTGTGTGAATTTTACATGTGGCAACTGCATATGTACTTGTAAAGAAAATATCATCTAGAAGGCAGAAACATGAGCCAGTTAATCCAATTACTAACCACATTGAAAATTCTGCTGACACGTGATAGAACGAGTTGCACAAATGTGAGGTTTGCTTCCTCCTTAGAACTCTCCCTCTCCGCTTATCTTTCATCCCATTTCACCTGTGCGTTTGGATATAGACTCCAGAGACAAAAGGAAAATTATGTCATTTCCATTTTTGTTTATTTCGCTATAGCTGAAAAAACATACTCCAACACCAACAAATGGAATTTCCTCAAGAGAAATTGCTTTCCTTTGGGCCTGAGTGCCTTCTCCTCCTCTTCTGCCTCCCCATGCCTCCTCTTGCTTCCTCTCCTCTCACCACATTGCCAACCTGACATTTGGATTTTGCATGTTGCATACAGATGCCATCACTCATTTCCATTACTGCACCACTATATCCACCTATTGAATAAGAAATGATGTTTCAGTGCAAAATTAATTCACTTACAAGCAAATGAATGAAAGAAAAGCAGAAAAAGAAGTCAGGACTGGGGAAGGGGCAATAACATGAAGGAAAAATGGGAAGTCAGAAGAGCAAAGTGATAGCAGGTATCACTGTGATGAAATGGTGCTGAGTAGAGGACAATGAAAGAAAAATGCCTGGTCCTACCCTGTCTATGAGGGCTGCAAAGAAAAGGACAATTTCTAGTCCCAAGGGCCACTCAAGTCAGGTACGTTATCAATCTGCAACGAAGAGCATGACAGATGGACAGACTCCACTGCAGAGACACATTCAGTGAGATCCTGTATTACAGAGAGCCTTAAAACAGGCCTGTTTGCAGCAGCCAGGTTCAAGGACCTTAGAAAGCACCCAGAGAGGGAAAAATGAAGGCTGCAGACACATGGATAAATGGCCAGTATTTATTTTATTTACAACTGGTACAGTATACAGCTTCCACAGAGCATGGTTTTGAATAGACACAATGCTGCATGTCACATCCCAGTATATGTGTGTGTGGGGGGGGACGGGACAAAACCAATTTTGATTTTCATTATTCCTAATTTTAACCTGCAGAAAATGTGTACTGTTTCTGTCAATACAGATACCTTAATGTAAAATGAATCTCCACGAAAAAGAGACACTGCTAGTTCTTACATCAATAAAAGTGGTCAAGATCAAGTCCAGGCTGCATGTGTAAGCCAGTGGCCACTACAGTGAAAGGCAGTTTATCGGTGCCCTGTTCCCACCAGAACTCCACTGTCACGTAGAGTTTGCCAAACACCTTTTCAGTGTAAAAACACCTCTTCCATGATGAAACCCACCATCGAACTTCCAAAGCAGACCTGGGCTCAGCCTGGTTTTCCAGCAGATACTGGTTTATTTTGTGTGAGAGAGGCTGAGCGGAGCATGGCCGGAGGCTGGAAGCCCCCTGGGCAGGAGGCAGTGGAGACCCACCAGCTTTGCCATGCAGGGCAGGTTCCCTCCAGCACTTCTTGAACCTCATTTAAAAGATCCCAGCTCTCTCTCTGCCTCTGCTCCTGGTAAGTAGGTAGATATTGATCTCAATTAGAGAGGCGTAACGCCAGTGATCTCACCGTGGGACATGAGAACCGTACAGCCCTGGTGCTAATGAAATCCCCTGACCAAGCACTAGCTGTTTATCTCTCTTTATGTTCGAAGAAACCACCCTGCAGTCTGTAAGTGCTGCTTTATCAAGCCAAAGTCTGACAGAGGCTTCTCCCAGGCTGCAGGTTCTGCCTCCATCCCAATGTATTCGGAAGAAATAAGCTCGTCTACTTTGCAAGTGGATTAAGCTAAAGCAGAAAAATAAGGCAGATATATTCTGTAATAAATATGTCCAGATATGAAGCTATTTCAAAATAATTGTTGCCCTTATAAATATACTTCTCCTTAATCTGAAATAACTTCCAAATACAGAGACATCCTCACACACAGTCAATATTACAAAGAATTTAAGGCAATTCTGCTATTTTTAAAAACGCTAATTTTCAAGGAACTCTTAAAGAGAGCTGTCAAGATGTCTCTGCAACTGCTGAGACCACAGAGAAATAAAACAGACTGCAGACGCATATCAATGACCACTTCCATATCAACGACCAGTTCCTGCTGGCAAAATCTCAACTCTGGGGTAGGCAATTGAAGTAGTCAAATCAAAACAGAGGAATTAAACTTTCTTCTTTGCAGAAATGTACCATGTGAACACTGACAATGCAAACTCCAGAACAAGAACTCCCCTTAAGAACTGCTTGCTTTGGTATTCTGTAACCTTTACAACACCGCCTGTTTGAGGCCAAAAAAAAAAAAAAAAAAAAAAAAAAAAAAAAAAAAAAAGAAGAAAAATGTCTTAAAAGTTTATTAAAAGCAAATTGCATCATATTTTCACACTACCCTATTAATCCAGCATCTGCATTGTGGAACATTAGGAGTCATGTGGACATTAAAATATAGTATCTTTATATAAATATCTTCATTAAATCCTCTTTTTAAGACATTGAAGACCAAAGGCAGAAATTAGATTGTCTGAATCAGTCTCCAGTCCTTATCAGGCAAGGAAGACAAGCATCACTGAAGGCATCCAAAGAGCTGGTCAGAGGGGCCACCCAAGAGGCACCACGTTGGGACTTGCCCGCACCTCCTGAACCGGGCGCTCGGCAGAGGGACTTCGGTGGCATTTGTGCTGCACAGACCCCCGCAGACAAATCCTAACAGTTATTTTTTTTCCTTCCTCCTATAACTGAATAATATACATGCAAATATTATGCCTGAAGGTAAATGGCAGAACCACAGATGAAAAAAAGAAAAGAAAAGAAGCCACAATGAATATTTAGTTTGATGACAGAATAACAAGTGCCAAGTTTGGAGCTGTTCCTATATAGCAACACCAAGTGAGAAAAAGAGGGCAAACTGTAATTGTCAGCCCTGATCTAACACGACAGGACAAGCCACAATCAAGTTTTCCTAGTTGGCTAAAGAATGCATGTAGCTCAGTCTACCACCGAATTATTGAGCAGCTTTTCCTAACCCAAAATACTCCGACTCTTTTTCTCTGATTTACACCGTGGCAGTGCTGAGATTATAGCCATTAATACCCCTTTCAAAGCAGATGTAGAAAAATAATTCCTTTGCTACTCCAAGAGGCAATCAGTAGGCTGCTGGGGAATCCATGCAGCTTTCAGCAATACTCTTTTTTTCCAGTCTTACGGTGACGTCTCCATAAACTTCGGTCTTTGCAGAAACCAAGTAAACAGGGTCCAGACTCAAAAAGTCATTCCAGGACTATCCCAACAGAGGACAATCTCAGGTACTCAAGTCCTTAGGAATAAACCAGACAATCTTTTTTGGTTTTTGGTTGGTTTTGGTTTTTTTTTTTATGACACCAGCTTTCATCAGCAGAAAAGTTGCGGGTTGCCTGTGCAGATGATCTTTCAAACGCAAACGGTCTTCCCAAATTTGCACACCAAAATCTTTTCTGCCTCTGCTGCTTCCTATTGCTTTCCTAAGGAACATCAATATGCAATCAAGATTGAAGGCTTTTAAGGCTGGAAACCAGGTAGGTGGCAACCAGCCTGACTCGTCCTTCTGTGAAAAGGCATCCTGCTGGTTTCAGCAGTTGCAAGCCATCAGAACTTCCACTGATGAACAACTGTCATGCACACATGCAGATCCACCGGCACATGACCCACACATCCAATGTACCTCGAATCAATGGACACATTGTGTAAGGGTGATTTATTTGCCCAGGGAGAGCATCTGTTTCCAAGCTTAACTGGAATTTTGCACCAGCTAGGTGACAAGGCTCCTAGCTTTTGTCTTTACTTCTGCAGAAGAAGCGAAAGTCAGGAATCACAAGGAAACAGAGGTACTGGAGACAGGCTGGCCCTGGAGTTACTCATGGGAAGGGAAAGGTGTTGAAGAACCAGAACAGCAGGAGAAACCAAACCATGGAAATGTGTCCCTTACCCTACAAACACATAGTATCTCAAGGTGCTATTAATGGAACAGCAGCAGCCAGATGGCTGTAAGAATTTCAGCAGCCACGGGAAGACCTAATTTAAGAAGCCTCCCACACAGCCACCAGTACGGAAGACGGATTGTTAAAAACTGCTCACAAAACCACAGCAAAACCCCTGGCAGCCGTAAGACCAAGTTTCTTGGTGGACCATTGCACAAGGTGCACATGGGTCCTAAAACACTGCGTGCTAATGAACCAACAAACAATAACTCACACTTAACCAATACTGGAAATTCATAGAAGCTCCATCCCCTGTATTTCAAGCTGGGATATCTGACACAGGAACACATGTGCAGCCCATGCCCTGTGAAGAGGACATTTCCACAACACCGCACAGCTCCCGTACACACGTGGCACAGGCAGTCACTGTACCAGCAGCAGCAATGGATGCCTGGACTGCCTGCAGATCTGGGAACCCAACCTGTGCCATAACTCAAGCCAAGGCACCATGTGCTCAGCAAGCCGGGACAAATGGCCAACGTGTAGCAAGGCAGCAAATAACACCAAAGCAGGACAGTCGGCAGCTACGCCAACTAGAAAAGCAGCATGCTCACCCAGCTAAGGAGCTAACGTGTATCCTCATCCCTTCCCAATCTCATCAACACAGGAACAAGTGACATCTCTCCGGAGTTAGCAGCAAACATCTGCTAAGACAGACTAATGATTTTTTTTTTTAATTGCCAATGAAAACAAGCAAAACCCCCACAAATTTCAGCCTGATGTAAGGTTATAGCATTTGTTTAGCTTTTTGACAAGCGTGCCAGCTTGCTTATAGGGATAAAGTGATAAAATTTGCAGGCAAGATGACAAGCACTTCACAAAAGCCAGAGACAGAAATTCCCAAAATCAATTCTAGGCCTTGTCCTGCGATATCTCATTTAACACATGGGAAAGCCATACTACAAAGGACTAATAACCAGAATAGCTCCTTCTCCCTTGTATTTTTCACCTCATGAACACATTGGAGAGCTTTGAGAGCTATTAGACAGGCAACAAGTATTGTTAGAGTTTAATATCAGAAGACTGGACAGCCAGCATCCACAACAAGACCTAACTATAGTAAAAGAAATCCACATATCAGAGAAGATGCAAGATCAACTGGTGCAGTAGTAAAATGAGAGTTACGAAACCAGCATTACAGCATTGAAAGAATTTTTTTTTATTTTTTTTCCTACAGAAAAGTCATGATACCCTAAAAAAGGCAACTTTTCAGATGAACAGCTTTTGGCACCCAGAAATCCAAGTCCTGTGATAAGAGATCTCTCTAGCAACAATGGGAAGGGGGGTGGAAAGCTGCACTAAAAATTTAATTTGCATGACACACCTATCTGCCTTTCTTCTAGTGATTCTTGGAGAGACAGGAGAAATGCAGATAAAGGGAGAAGTGTGTGTGGAAGGCAGGGTGTGGAAGGAGAAGGAGAAGGGAATGTTAGACCCTCAAAGACACAGGAAAAAGCATTTTTGGTCAAAGTCATTTTCGAGTGCCTCAACCCCATCTCCCCTCCTTTCACCTTCTCCCGTACTTCCAAGTATTTAGCTGAAAAAGACATATGTCTGAGCAATTTAATACACCTGAATCATAAATCTCTGCATGGTGGTATTGTCTTAAGGGCAAAAAAAGGTCCAGCGAGCAGACCTGCATAGACAGCTTGGCCTCCTGCTACTTACAAATACAAATCAGCGATGGTTTGGTGGGAGGAAGATGGTGTAAGTCAAGGCACTGTAACCACAGACTGGTAGAAAGGTAAGCTACGGCTATTGCCAAAGTCATCAAAAAATATTTCCTCTGCACTTGCACATGTATTTTCACTGCCCTGTTTTCTAGCGTGTATGAATGGAGTGTTTGCAAGTGAAGAAGTTCTGCCTGGTTACAAGAGCCAAGGGAAGTTGCATTTTCACACATCTTTTGACTGGAGCCTGAGTGCTTTCAGTTTACTTGTCAAATACGATCCTCAGTAATATTGATCATGGAGTCTGCGATGCTGCTAGACTTGTCAGAGGTTCTGCACAGAGAAAAAGATAATTGCAGTTTTCAAAAACAATATAGATGGTAATTTTCCGAACTGACTTAACTGTCTTTGCTCTGACTGTGAAGAACATTTTCCGCCATTAAACTCTATGCAGACCTTCTGCATCAGGCTCATTGATCACACCAAAAAAAGCTGAATGTTGCCTCCCCTAGAAGGAAGAGGTTGGGAACAGAGAAAACTAAAGAGGAAGGTTAATCTGGGAAGTTTTCTTGCCATTTCTGAATCGGGTTTCTCTAAGACAGTGGGAAACAAGGCTGCATTGAAAAATGGTTTGATGAAGCATATATCTGATCTTTTTACAATACAAGTTCAGGCTGATTTTGACAGAGAGATATTAGGAAATTTGATCCCAACAAATATGGTGCTGCCCTACGGTGAAAAAAAAAGCAGAAGTAGAAGGGAGGGTGCAGTTCCCGAGTCCTAAATCTCACTTCTGGCCATGTTTGCCATTCCTGGGTACTTTGTTCCTTTAGCCAAAACTCATCTAAAGATAAGAGATTTGAATCTAATTTTTATGACTGCCAAATAGATAGATTGAACACGCCATTATACAAATCAGACAGTAGGGAAATACCACAGTGCACTGTTAAAATCTGCTAAAAATTCATCAGGAATCCTGGTTTGCCCACAATTCGCTCTGGGAGTAAAGTTCCCAACCGAATGTGTAGGAATAGGAGAGCTCTTGATACCTGGGAGGGGATGGAGAGAGAGAGAGAGAGAGAGAGAGAGAGAAATAAGAGATGGAAAAGTTGCCTTACATCTACAAGTATAAATTATATTAGTGAAATTATGACTGCAAGTTCAAGGTAGGCATTGAGCAATTTCTGCCATCACACGCTAGTCCTTATCTTAAACATCTTTGCTATTCCTGGCTCGACCCAGTTTTTTTGCTGGAGAAACACTAGTCTCAGGTAACAAGAATATTTCAGATAAAGGCTAATACTATGTATTGACAAACTTGTGCAAGAATATTTGGCACAGGACCACCCAGTGGCGTTACACCACACACGGCATATTTTTCCCCGCTATGCAATCATTTTGTCTTGGGGACAGATGCCAAGTGGGGACTCGGCTGAGGCCATGAAACATCTCCTTCGCTCGGAAGAGAAGGGAAGGCTTTGCTGCTGTCCAGCCCGACATGAGAGGCACGTGGGACACCACCGCGCTCTAGCAGGAGTGGTGGCTGAAGGGCACGGTGCTAATTCGGCTCAGCCGAGGTGATCGATACGTGGGCAGTCCTGGGTTTGCTCGTTAAAGGCATTTCACAAAAATCTAAAGAGAGATTTTGTGAAATAAGGGCAAGTCGGTCATTGCAATAATGTGAAGCATTCCCAGTAATTCCTTACAGTATACGGGACAGCCACAGCCTGCACGTGAAAGATTTCTGGATTTGTTAAAAATGCCAGAAGAAGAAACTCTACACTAGCTCCAAGAAGAAAGTAACCATTCCCTACATATGCATGTATTTAAAGGATCCATTTACCCATATAATTTCTTACATGGGAAAATACTATCACAAGAATAGAAAAGGACATATTTCCATTTGCCACATATTTTCTGCCCTGCTTATCTTTCATTCCTTCTATATATTTACCTATTAAATCTTACTCTTTGGCTTTATTCTCTTTCACTCCAGTCACACTAAAGAGAGGGAAGTTTTATATAGGTGTATCTTTAAATCAAGAAAAAGCATCTGTTTATCTTTTGAACAGATTTACTGATACGTACTCCCATACTCCCTCCCTCTGGGCGAATGTAACTGTGCAATACCTTGGGCAATGTCATTTTATGTAAAACTTCCCAATGCTCTTTAAGTCATGTCATCTTGTAATTATATTTTTTTCCTGTTGTGAAATAAGAGATGAAAAAGAGGAGCTCATCTCAGGAGATTTAAATAGGGGTAATGGAAATAGTTCTGCATAGTCTAGTAGCTGCAGAATGAATTTTCCCATCCTGCAAAAGTTAGAGACACTAGGAATTTGTTTTTTCATTCTGTATCAGAAACCGAAGATTGTCCAGGCTCCAAGCTTTTACAAACAGCTAACAGGTAGATGCAGCTCCTTCTCAGAATGGTTTACATCCCTTGGGGTGTAAGAAACCATTTCAAGTCCTTGCTCTCAGTCATGCCGTGAGCATAAAAAAAGTCTTCCCAGTGTAACTTCCAATCTAACAGCAGAAAGCTCCAGTTTCACCAAAATTTGCCATTTAAAGACCCTTTTTCCTCTCTCAAAAGTCCCTGATAAATGTAATATTTCTCCACAGCATGCTCAGAAATCCAGTGATCAATTGAGAAGAGGCCATAAATAGAAAATTAAGTAAAATGTAAGTAATGTCAGAAAATGTCTTCTCTCGGAAAAAACACGTCCCAGCTATCTTAAAAAAAATTGAAAAACAGTTATCTGCAGGAAATGTGGCACAGAATTCCTAAGGTTTTAAAATTTCATGTCTAACTCTGAAAAATTAGCATTTAGGTTATAGTTTTGACCTAAAAAACAGGGTGATGACAGTGAGTTGGAAATGCTGAAGAAAAAAAGAATTGGCAAAAAGTGACATGTCACTCCATTATGAACTGAGTAAATGTCACAACTGGTTGCAATGCAGAAACCTCATTTCAGAAGACTGTAAATGCTGGGCTGGTTGTTTCACAACAAAGAGACCTCAGGAGGAGGGAAAAAAACCAAAACCCAAAACAGTCACTACTCTTGATTTAATCCCAAATAATGTAGAAAACCCCAGCAGGCAAACCCCCACACCTTGCATGGAAGAAAGGTTCTGTCATAAACCTTCAGGTCTGGAGAATAATTACAGAACCCAAAGCTCAGAAAATGCTGAGATTCAGATATTCATCAGCACTTTCATATGCAGAAACTGAAGCAAAGATTGATCTACTTACCTATGGTCAAACTGGAAATCCAAACCAAAAGCAAAATACTGCTACCTGCTTTTTAGCATCTCACCACAGGAATTAAAAAGCCAACAGCAAACTATTTATACTTCGCACTATGATCTATACTTTTCAAAAAACTAAATATTTTAATTTGCAAGGTAGTATTGACAGTATTATCATGTTCCTTGACAGTATAGGATATTGCATCACAACCCCCAATATATCTTTATAGCTCCCTCTTTTACTGCTTGTAAATTCCAACACCTCTTATTCTGACCACACGCTATTAAAAGATCGAATTAATCATTTCATCACTTCTTGCTCAGAACGCAGATGGAGAGATACAGCTGGGCAACCAATACATCGGAAAAGTCGATTCTTTAAATATTTCCTTACTATATTAGATTTGGGGGTGGGAGGAAGAAAAAGTTGGCAAGATCATTAAGAGTAGTTTAAACCGCATCTCCTCTCTTCCCAGAGACAGAGAATGTAATTTCCATATCCCAATCAAGCTTAAGAGCATCCAGCTGAAGGTCACATTCAGATCTGCCTCTTGCAGCCAACAAAATGCTCTGCTGCCACTTCAACAGTCCCCTTTGCTCCCCACGGCTTCAGAGTGACAGCATTTCCATGGAACGTAAATAAGTAAGCAGGAGTCACGAGTTGGTATACAAAACTTAAAATGTAATTGAAAGTTGCTGGAGTACTTCACTTCAGAAAACTGTGCAATCACTTGTGAACTGAAGTGGTTGTTATCATATACAAAGCTCCAGTAATTAGAATCAGGAAGAGGTACAAGGTGCTTAGAGATTATTGGGGAAAATCTAGTTAACAGGAAGTGTAGCACATAAACCAATTGGTACTTAAAGCAACCCTGAGATACCTGCAATTAATTAAAATACAAAATGTTAAGAAGCACATTTCCATATTATTAAAATCTTCAGAAGCGACTAATGATCAGAAGCCATTACAGCATCGACATTAATGTGAGATAACCCTCAGGTGTTACTAGCTTAATAAAAAAGATGGAAAATAGCCTCAACATCCCTTCCTTTCCCTCTCTGCCCTACTTCCACATCCTTCAAACCAGCCCCTGGCTAATACATTTACTCCTTCGGCTAGCCGGCGCCTGGTGAAGAGTCCAGACAGTGGCAAGGGCTGTCTGTAATCATCACTCATACCGGTGCCCGCGTGCCCCTCAGCGTACGCACCCAAAGCGGTGGCTCCGAGGAGAGCACGGCTCACCTTGGCCGCATGGGACAAGAGCGTGTCGACGGCGGCAGAGGCTCGTGGGGCTGCACAGCCCCGGAGAGAGCTGCCCTGCGCGGGGCCATGCCCGAGCGTGGTGCCACGGCTGCCCCGGGCTCTGAGCTGCTCAGCCCTCTGCTGCCACGTGCCACCTCCCATGGCCACCACGCGGCCTCCAGAAGTACAAATTCTTGATAGGAGATAGATTTATTTTTTTTTTTTTAAAAGAGAGCTCTTAATTTAGATAGGCGTTTTACTGATGCCCTCTGAGCCACTGGACGGGGCTGTTTTCTGTACGTAAAACTGCTTAAAAATCAGTTCTAAGTTGGACTGAGAAAGTACAAAGGGCACGCACATGTTTTGTCTTCAAGACAGCTACAACATTTGTTTTCCAAAGATGGAATTTTATTCAATTTTCTCCTCTGTGACAACGGGAGTAGGTGAAGGTTTTCAAACGGAGTACGAAAGTCCAAGTACAGAAAGGTCTCGACTGTATCATATACAATTTCCTAACTCTCTCATGACAGTCCTTATCTAGGTAAAAAAAGGATTTCTTTTCAGACTCCTTTTTCTTAACACATGCTGAAGTGATCTCATACTCACACATTTTCTTTCAATTTTCATCTTTCTTATTCCTCATAAAATATGCACCAAAATTTTCAAAAGGAAGTAGCTGCTTTGCAATAGCGACAGCTAATTGTTCTCTTTTTTTTTTAAATTAGACTTTTTTATTCCTCAGTGAAAAACTTATTTTTTCAATGAAATTTTACAGGCCATTAATCTAATGCAGATTCACAGGACTCAGGGAATTAGTTAACTTGAAAGAGCAGCTACTGTGCATACTCCATAATTGCTCTTCATCAAAATTGTCAAAGATTTTTAATATGCAGAGTTACCACACAGATTAAAAGCTCTCAGAGTATGTCTCCATATAAGAGGCCATCATTCCACAGTGTCATTATCTGCTATTAATATTTCAATTAGAGAGTATCACACGTTCCTCTGAAGAAACGCAACTTCTCACAAAATGAGTGCCATTATCGATAATGCTCCAGGAGTACGACACAAACAGACTATTTTTGTTCCCACATTTCATTATCTCCTATAAATAGCTTCCCAAAGTTTTAAGGGAAAAGCTCATTTTGTACAGAAACGTGCATCTTTGTTGACCAACACCTCCCAACCATCCTGCTTCTAAGAAGGGAGGCAAAGGCTGCAGGGACCACACTGCACTTCTTCTGCATGGCCAGGCTATGACCTCACTCCCCAACTATCTGATCTCACCAGCAGCTGAAACAGGCTGATATATCACAGTGCACCCTGTCAGTCCTTCTAAGGACGTCTGACAGAAATACCAGAACTTTTCCGGCATCAGCAATAGCACAAACAGACTTCATGCCTGCTCTCTGTTCCACCTGACCAGAGGATCTGGCTCAAATCACACGGCCCTGCAACAGCCCATTTGGTGTGAAATATTCTTTTGAGGCATGATTCCTTTTTCTTTTTTGAGAAAAAGACACTTTATTTATTATCATAGGTCTTACAGTTCCATTTTCGTCATGCCAAGCCGCTAATCAACTTCCAGTGCAGCTGATACACCTGGAGCCACCTCTCGAAGGACAAACCTTGCCAAGCTGATGGACGGCAGTTACCTTTCTACAGCCCTCATATTGCACCTCATGGTAAACAGCAAAAAGTTACACCTACGTTTAACTTCTGTATGATGCTAAATAAAATCATTTGAACAAAGTTGTTGGGTTTTTGGGTTTTTTTGGGTTTTTTTGAGAAGCATAAAAGAATTTAGCAATTTAAACAGGTCAAGGGCGGGGAGGGGAGGGGGGGATAGCTTGAGGAATAAAAGTCTAAGAGCTTGCACTGGCTTGTTCAGCAGCTCCCCGCTGTTTCCAGTATTTCTCTCTCTATGGCTGTTTCCCCAAACGCGCAAGCTCTGGGTTTCAAACACACACCTTACACCGTGCACGGACTTCTTGGTGATTTGAAAGATGTGACTCTAAAATGCAGTTGCTATTCCAGACTCCAGCCTTACATCTCCATCAGCCCTCCGTAACACACAGTCCGAACAGGCAGCTCACTCACCCTCAGTCCCCGGGGGGGCTTTGGCACGAGTTGGGACCTCTCTTAGAAGAAATTACTGGTGATACAGATGGCAAAAGGTGTGCAGCTCTTTGCAGGGAAAGCAAACTGAGCCTCTCTCGTCTCTGCAAGCTGTACCAGCAGCTACTAAAGTCCTTTTATCAACATTTATTTTATTGCATTTGAAGCTTTGCAACTTTCCATACAGAAAATCTAGCTGCGGACTACATCATCTTCATTTTGGCCACAGTACCACCTTCCTCCCAAGGTACGCTACAGCAACTGACTGATGTGTCTGTGCCCCGGTGCAGCTTGCGACCAGCGCTGCTGTGCCAGCAAAAGCCCACGCTCTACTCCAGCCACAGTTACTGGTATTCCCTGTTTTGCCTGGAGAAACAGAAAGACATAGTTTTCCTGAATAAGCTGTTCTTCTGCAAGTGTTCCTTTGCTCACATATGTGGTACCTTTCTATAAGGGAGCGCTTTGCCCAGCACGGCAGTACACTAGTATCTATCCCATGCTGGCAAAGCCAGCCCCGTGCAGGTTCAGAATGGGGAAGACAAGTGATCAGGTAAAAAAAGCAGTAGTTACAGTCAAATGCAAGGCAGACAGGAGCAATTTCAATATGAAGGGGGACACCCAGAACAGATTCACACAAGGGTAGGGGTTGGAAGGGACCTCTGGAGATCATCTAGCCCAACCCCCCTGTTAAAGCAGGATCACCTAGAGCAGGTTGCACAGGATCACATCCAGGCGAGTATTGAATATCTCCAGAGAAGGAGACTCCACAGCCTCTCTGGGCAGCCTGTTCCAGTGCTTGGTCACCCTCATGTTGAGATGGAACTTCCTGTGTGCCAGTTTGTGCCCGTTGCCCCTTGTCCTGTCACTGGGCACCGTCGAGAAGAGTCTGGACCCTTCCCCTAGACATCCACCCTTTAGATATTTATAAGTATTGATGAGATCCCCTCTCAGTCTTCTCTTCTCCAGGCCAAACAGAACCAGCTCTCTCAGCCTTTCCTCATACGAGAGATGCTCCAGTCCCCTCATCATCTTTGTAGCCCTCCGCTGGACTCTCTCCAGTAGTTNATAACCCCCCTCGACCTGCTGGCCACTCTCTTAATACACCCCAGGATACCATGGGTATATCCTGTGTAACTGACCAGGATCACACCACCTATGCTCCTGCGATGGCAGTGACATCTCTCCAGGGAGCATGGGCATTTTGCCAGCCTTGCGTTTCCCCAGCCCTTTTGCTGTTGCACATGCCAGGGACCATCAGGAAGAAGAGGTCTCAGCATCTCCCCCTCCAAACCACCATCAGCCAAGCCAGAAGAGCACGCTACAAACCCATTTTGACACAGACCCCAATGCGTTTGCAAGCAACACGATGCTTGCAGAGATGCTGCTGGCAGAAGGGCCGTGTTGGCCACGCGGTGCCTGCTGAGCCACCATGGTGGCTCCCACAGCTCCCAGCCCCGGTCACCATAACCACAGCCCTCGGCAAAACCACATGCTGGCTGTCAGCCGGTTCGCTCTTGTAAAGATGACTTTGTGTTTTATAGCAGAGGGTAGCAGCTTCTAAGAATGGGAATTGAATAAACTGGACCTCATCACTGAATTGCAATCATTTTCTGTATGCACATGTGGGTAAGTGTATGCTTTTCTTTTAAGGAAGAAAAATAATTCTTTGAAAATCAGATTAGAAGACTGGAAAAAAATCATGTTTTTCACCTGTGTGAACAGGTGAAACATTTTATGACTGGTTTTACTGAGTAAATATTGAGAAAATAAGATTTTTTAAATTACTTAAAAAATGGAAGTAGAAGAGATGGATAGAAGATAGAAAAGATCTCAATAAAGGTCATTACATTAGTGCATAAACAAGTAAGACCATCTGCCACTGTGGTATAACTCTACTGGCCAGGGTCAAGCTGAAATCCAGGCTACAACATTGCCCTATTCTGTTATTTCACACTCACTTCCCTATATCTTCAAATACGCCTTTCCTCCCTGCAGTGCTGGATGATTACAACAAAATGACTTTAAAAGATCAACTGCAAAACATGAACCCATGAGAAACTACTATGCGGACTAACTAATGAAGTTACACGCCTACAACTGAGCACAAAGAACTCTGCTAGCGCCTACCAGGCACTACCGACGGCAGTGTCTGCAGCTCTGGAAACTTGCTTCTGACTTGAGTTGGTTGCTCTTTAAATATCTGTTCCACATAATTAGGAAATACGGCATCATCAAGAGTACATGGATTTTGCATTTCTTGACCTTTTTCCTACTAATTTTCAGTAGACTATTTAATGTTAAAATTGCATGGCGTGCAATGCAGCGACTCCAGTTATGAATGCATAAGTAAGACTGGCATATAGGTGGTGGCATTAATTAGCACAAAAGCACTCCAACAGGCAGATTAGAGGATATATGTACTCACACTGGATGGCTTTATTCATTAACGAGACGTTATTTTGCAAAAATATGACCAAGAAGCCCTTGTATATCAGCTGTAAGAAGCATTTCATAGCACAAACATTGCATTTCCAGTTATCCAGGTTATATCCAACTGCCAAAAAGCCAATGCGTACTGCTTTGCAGCCACTCTGTTCACTGGGATACATTCAGTAGAAAAAGGACAAACTCATTTCCTCACTGTGTCAGTCCTGGCTTGCAAAAATGTAGTGCCAGTAATGTTTTATTTACATTTAGAAAGTCACTTTCATTCTGTGTAATAAGTAGACTGTTGCATCCTTTATAAGCCATTTGCAATGGTACCACTGAATTTTTTTTAAAGAGTGCGGTCTGACACCAACTCATCCGTAATTTCCTTAGCCAGGACAGGCTGACATGTTTGTTAAAATACTGTTACTCAGAACTATCTGTTTCTGTTTTAAAAATAACCTGCCTAGGGCAGAGAGTATCTTCTGGGTTGGCTCTGTAAAGCATTTGGTGTACAGGCCCTAATATCAGTTGTTTTGGTACAAACTGCTAACACGGAGCATCACCCGCCTCCTGCAGCGGCACACCGCATCCGGGCAGCCGGAGGTGGCAATCAAACCCTTGCCTGCAGCGCTCGATTTAGACACACCGTAGCAGATTAAAAACTTAATCCCAAATTCATTGAACACTCATAAGGCTCATTAACTTCAATCCCTGGCTTGTGCATGTGAGAAACGTCGGCATGAGATCCAAGGTCAGGAGGTGACCGAGCTTTGCTTTCATCTGGTATGACTTTGTTTTCTCACACCAGTGAAACAAACTTCACGGAGGATAACTCAGCGCAGAGCTTATAGGAGATGAATATTTCCTCATAGAGTTGGTGGGTGTTTAGTTATATCACCATGCTACCACTGTGTCAACAAGAAAAAAGAAAAAAAAAAAAAAAAATTGTTTGAACTGTTCCCTCAAGGTCCTTCTTCAGAAACAACTTCAGTGCATTTTTTAGGCCCAACTTTCCTTTTTTTTTTTTCCTCTGGGCTAATTTAAAATATTGAGCAATGTTAGCAATCATGGTTAGACATTCCCTCAGACGGCGAAATGTCCGTGTCTCAGAAAGCATACTCTGGCAGAAAACAGTCACACTACAAAAAAGCAGAAGTGTATCAGAGTCAAGCGCTCTTGCTCAGCTTTACACAATTCAGAGAGTGTTTTGGGTAGGATGGGAGACGTAGTTTTCTTGCCCAATGCCTTTTCCATAAAGCATCAAAACTCTCCTAGCAGAGTATAAATATGGTGAAAGGAAAACAAACATCATAGCTTTATTACAAAACCATGGCACTTTCTTTTTTCTTAAAAGTAACCCTGACATGAAGCAAAGTATCACTGCTTTTTTGGTTATTTGCTTTAGGAATAGTAGCTGTCGATTTTTCCTTGCTGGCAATAATGCCATTTTAACCTTGCTATATTCCACCACATCTGCAGCACTAATGCAATAATTCATAGACTATGAACAAACTCAAAATCACTGTGTCTGTAATTTTGAAACTGCAAGGATGGGAAGCTTGAAACTGGAGGGCTATAGTTTCTGAAAACACCAAGAGGGGGCTGTGCGTGTATATATAATTATGACATTTCTGCTCCGTAACTGCCCAAATGGTGAATCTTGTCCAGTCTGCAAGGCAAGGCAAAACCACATAATCTTAGTGACATAGATATCAAAATATTTCATAAGGGTCTAAGCTTTACCATAACTGAGTTGAATGAAGAATTACATGTCAGCGCCCATGTAACTTTTAACACTACTCCAGCACTGAGCACGGGAGCCCCAGGTAAAGCATTTGTGCTGGGACAGTATTTGCATGGTCTAAGCAAACTGACATACTCTGCTTCTGTTTCAAAAATACCTCTAAAAATAACATCACAGGGTCCATAGCTACTTCCTCCTGCCTTCCAGCCTGGCAAAACTTTATGAGGCTGCTTCAGCTCTCACATCTAAGCCACATAAGATTTCTGGTTGTGCAACTTGTCCCAGGCAGGCAGCCTCACGGTGAAGTCTGCAGGAGGTCCTGCGTGACTAAAGACCCCCACTGACCCAGCTGCCCCGGCAGTAAAGCTCCATGTTCCTCAGCTGAATTTCTACAACCTCCGGTGCCTTCAACTGAAGTGTGACTGGGCAGAATTTGGTTAAACAACTCTTTTTACGATGTAAAGGAACAAACTACATTTTACAGCTCATTTTCTTGAGTTGCAGCATCTCTAATGCTAACAGAGTTTGCTCGATCACCTAAATGAGCAGATCCTACTCCAAACAGCCCCAAAAAAGCAGAGACACTGACTGACTGCAGAAGTTCCTAATTGCACAACCAGCTAGTGCTCGGGAGGGGAAGTACCACATTTATTGGCATAGTGCTGACCTGAAAGCAAAGGCTACGTATCCTTTGCAAGATGCCATCTGCCCATCTTTAGACCCAAATGCCCCACTGGCACAAACACAATCCATCGCCCAGCTCTGAAACCCCCCAGTGCTTCAGCTGCATGAGCACGAAGCAAGCACTCAACCTTCCACCTACAACACTGGATCGCCATTTGCCTTCTTTCCTTTGTTCTACGTTAGCAAGGAGAAAAAGTTCCTGTTTATAAAGGAAGGAAGGACCAAGCAATAGAAATGCTTATTCACATCTGCTGAAACTGTTGATTTTATGCTCATTAAGACTAAATCATCTAAACTGAAACATCCTCGCAAGCAGAATAACAACTGAATAAAAGAAGGTTGTTCTTTCCTTTGTACGCTCACTGAAATACCGTGGGTCCAGTTTCACTTTGCTACGATGAAGGAAACGGCAGAAAATGCAGTGCTTACACTTAAGCGTTTTACTCTCAGAATTTTACCTAAAAAAATGTAATTATTTTCATTTGATGTTCTATATTTTGGTAAAACACAGTTGCAATTGCCTCCCTCAACAACAGAATAATTCAAACTTACAGCTTATGAGTTGTGGGGGAAAATATTTCTCTTGCTTCTGAAGTCCACCTACATTTGGCATCTGAAGTGTTTAAATAGCTCACTTGAGACAGAATGAGCCTATGGATGACTCCTATGATCTAACCTCTGAAGCACAATGGAAGACAAAATGGATACATGAAAAATGAAAACCTGTGGTTTGTATTTATAAAAGCATCGCATATACAGCCCACCTCAAAATACCATTATTTGAAGAGACAACATTTGCGATTCCGGCATTGCTAGTGGTTCTGAAGGCAGAGCATGCAAATAGATCACTTTTAGAGATTAAATCTCTAAATCTGTATTTGGACACCTAACTCGAGGAGTTGGTGCAGAGGGTCTGAAGGTTCCTTGTTAGGCCACATTTTGTATCATTTTAATCTTAGCCTAAAAATAAATATAAAACAAATGATCATTTAGTGGTCTTGGTGTTTGCAAACTTATCTATCACCCAGCAGCGTTACCTTCTGCACGATCCTCTTCTCAGGGAGGTCAACCCGTCCGGGGAAGGAGCAGGAGCAGGAGCAGGGGAAAAGCCCTGCCCCATCCCCTTCCTTCAGGCACGTGCAGCCCAGAAAGCAGCCCCAGCAACAGAAAAACACAGGGAAAACACTCCAGAGGAATCTGTTTTCCCTCCGCAGAGCACCCCAGGTTTCCTAGAGAAAGGGCAGAAGTGGAGCCAACAGCCCGACGTTGCAGACTGAGCTGAACCCCTCGCTGCAGGAAGAGTTTACCAGCCTTTGCGTACAGCAACCTACTTTAGGCGTGCGTGCATCCCATCTCTGGGTAAAAAAAAAAAGAATTTTATCTTCCATCAGTTCTAATATGCATTGCCAAAAAAGGCACAAAAAGCATATGCAATGCTCCTAACAACTGACAAATAGTTTCTTATATTATCTGAGAGTTTATCTCTCCAAAAAAGAACCGTGAAATCTTTGCGAACATCAGCAGAAATAATGAAGGGGAGGTGGGGTGGAGCGGGCAGGGCACGAACAAGGCGGTTAGTCTGTTTGCAAGACTACAAAAGAACTAGTTCATGTGAGCGCTTTAAGTTCACCTGGGGATTGCATCATACCTTCAGATACAATGTGCACAAGGTTGCTTTTTTCTCACCTCATTTCTCTGACCAGGCACGCAGAGATCTCCTAGCAGCAACGCCAATCTCACATTCACAACACTGGGGGGTAAACGAAATATCATCCTCAACCTACTGCTCGTGCAAACCAGCCAGCAAACCACGTACAGCACAGGTGAACTTCTGCCTACTTTCACCACGTCTTGAAAGCACGCAGGTAACATTCTCCTATTCTTACACTTTGAACATAAAAGCCCCAGAGCAAATTACGCAGCAAAGACCAGCGCTAACGTACATACCACCTGCATAGGAAATAAAACAGGGCTTAGAATTAGGGACAGGACGAGATACATACCACCCACGGAAGGCTCTGCTCATGAAGGCTCTGCTCATGCACCAGACTGGCTCTTTCTCACCACAGCACTCGCTCCCTTGGGACCTGCCAGATTTATGATCAGTGGCGAGTTCTTGGATTGCATGCGAATGTGTGTCGGCGGTAAATCAGAGAGGCTGTTGTCAAAATATCATTCGGAAACAGCCATTTCAGCCCAGGGTCCCTCATGCCAGAGGACAGGTTACAGTAAGGGCTTGTTCTTCCCTTCTTCTCCACTCTCTTACTACTGAAAAGTCCTCCCTGACCATTTGGGAGCGCCGGGTTTTGAGGGTAACAGAGCTCGCCGCTGGCAGCATGGAAACACTAAGAAGTGTGTAAACACTTGCTTTACACTGTTCTGAAATGTCAGATTACGAGAAGGTTAGTCATGGAGTATTTTTCAATGCTTTCAGGATTTCAGACAGCACTTGCAGACTCCTGTTAGAATTTCCTAGATGGACCCACTTCCTATTTGTTCCCATCAATGAAGCAATTGAGTTCTGCAGATTTAACTGTTATTAAATTTCTTCTGTTCGTGTAAGTTCTGCTGTGTGCTCAAGAAACTTAAATTTGGTGCCAAACCACTGCATGCAGCCCAGAGCGCAAACCTCCAGCAAACTGGACTACCACCCATAAACCAGAACTGTGCGTTGTTCGCAAAAGCACTTTGTTTTTCTCACACGCGTATCAGAAAACCACATTTGAGAAGATGAAGGTTTCCCTTGGAGCACAGTGCTCATGACATGGGATGGGATGTTTCTGGCTTGAGCTTTCCTGCTGCTGACTTGACATCCTTCTTGTTATGACTCTAAATTCCTATCACTGTAAACCTCGCTGATGACTCATGAGAAAAAAAGCACATAAAAAAAGAAAAAAAGGGAGAACAAAACCCTGTCAATCGCTGTGTCTATAAAGACACAGCCACACAAATTGTCTTAAATTTCAAAGCAAAGCAGTATCCATCAGAGAAATAAAAGATGAATTTCTCATTCCTGACTGCAAGTATTTGGGGACAACGACATATTGAGAAAATTGTACGTAATCAAAGAAATCGCCTTTTTAAAAATAACCTTATTCTGTATTGTTTGGGGAATCACTGTTGAACTGCATCATGCAAATGCAGCTACGGACAAATAGAGTCAGACTTTCAGTGTACAAAGTAAACCAAAGGGATTAATTCTCTACAGATACATCTAGATAAATTATTAGACTATTACAAACATTTACGGATGCATTTTAATTAGTCTTCTACCTAACAAGCATTAAAATAAAGACAACATTTCTTTCTTAATTTATTTCAAATAAAAGTATCCCCTCCTGTCTCTGCTATACTTAAAAACAGGACTACCCTACTGCTTCTGACTGCTGAATGCGTGTGTACCTCTGGCCACGGTATTTATACCAGTAAAACCACTGTAAATGTTATCCCGAAAATATTTATCAAATAGGAACTGTAGCTTTACTCCCTATACAAAATCTTTATTTGAATGCCACAAAACACAGTTTTCTACGGCAGCATTAAACACGTAACTACTTGAATAATCCTAAAATTTCCCAGGCACGGGTTCAGCCTACAGCACAAGCTAGTACCACGTCAAGATATCTACCTTCAAAACCCAACCAACCAGGGCAGCAGAGATCCTGTTTCTACCCCGACGTGTAGTAAGGACTACTACTGCTTACTACGCCTTTGACTCCGAGCGTACTTTCCTAGCTGTGCCGAGCCCCATTGCCCAGCATCTTCCCCCTTACGTGGGCAATTTTGGTCCAACCGAGCAACGCGTACATCGCTCAGGAGGGGAGGAATCGCTGGCTCTGCTTTTTTCACAGCATGGCACAGGTGCTGTAGCCCCAGTGGGCTGGAATAAGGACCTATTTTAAACTCATTTTAAACCGAGTTTAGCTGCTCTCAAAGAACAGTCTTTCTGTAAGAGAAGAAAAACACGCTGGGAAGCAGGCCCTCCCTGGCAGGGACAGAGGAGTGTAGAACAGATAAAGTAGGATTTTGCAAATTAAAGTCACTGGAAATAAGCACTAATTGTAATGCATGGAAACCAGTCCAGGTGTGCAGCAGGTTATGGTCTTTTCAATATCTTTTAAAAAAAAAAATTAAAAAAAAAAAAAGATACATCTGATCACCACTTCAAAGCATTGCAGATGGCAGCATCACTTCTGTGAACATTGACCTTTTTTTCTGGCAGCAAGGGAAATCAATACCACCCTGCGTGGAAATGTCAATATAAATACTCAAAAATTGTAATATTAACATTTCAGAGTCTCAGGGACTCTCCTTTGAAAACCGTTTCTGCAACAGCCTTTGCATTTTTAAAAAGATACAAATCAAATTTTTAGCACTAAAGAAGTTTTTAAAACACAAGGTAAGCTGACACTGTGTTTTGGTTGGTTTTTTTTTTATAGTAAACTCAATTCCCCTATGGCATTTTAACCTAACTGCAGGGGCACTGAAAATGACTGCAGAAGCAGAAAAAAATCTATTTAATTTATTTTTATTGTTCAACCTAAAGGAAATGCTTTTGTATGTAAAAATGACAGCATTATACAGCAACTGTAGGGATGTAAATATTATCAAGTCGTTAGACATGCTTTACTTGTGCTTTTAAGGCAGATTACACTGTATCTTGAAGTTCTCTTGACAGCACCAGTAACGTTATTAAAAAAAGCAAAACCAATTTCTGTAATTTCCCTACATCTCTTAAAAATAAAACACATCCTGAATTTAGCAGAAGACTAGTAATTTGGAGGAAATATGGTGACGCAGACCATATAGTCTTGGCCTGACAGAAAAAAACAAAAACAAAAAAAACCCCCCACAAATAAAAAAAAATAAAAATAAAATAAAAAAACACATAACAGACAAGGAGCCAAAGCAAGAGCCTGCTCAGCGTAGCCAAAAAGACAGCCTAGACTAGGAAGCACTGCACCACCAGAACCGGGATGACAAGACCTGCAGAAGGACAACATCCTCTGAGAAGGACACTCAGGAATGGGCACACTGAAAGGGGTATGGTGTGCAGAGACTAAAATGCAATTTTTCCAGCATAAAGTTCACTTTACCCAGTTGTCAGGGAATATGTAAAACCCACTACTTCTGTGTTCAAATCCACACGCTTCCCCTCCTTCAGAAACAACGTCCTCAGGCAGCCCCTTCTTTTTAAGCTATCACACGAAAAGGACAAGATCATGGAACTACACGTCACTTTTAAACTTTCAGAAATCTTATAAAATATTACAAATAACCAATTATCATTTCTTTTGCTTTTAATATTCCTGCCTGCATACAAATGCTTCTGTAAAGCTAATTAGACCACCATGACACTAATTAAAGAAAACCCTCAAAATTAATCTAACACACTGCTGCAATAGAAACTTAAAATAATACGTCTTTTCCACAAATAATCCAGAATTTTATTCCCTTCATTTGAACTGAGGCATCTCAGACACGGTTTGCTGGAAAAATTCACCTTTTCAACTTCAGTTTGGTGCGGGGTTTTCGTCTTCACGGTAATCCCTGATGGCAGAGAGAGATGAAAAGTACGCAAAGGTTGGTCAGCCACACAAAACTCCCTTTAGTTAGGTTGTTAACCCTAAGACACCTTGCCTGGCCCACTGAATTTTAATCCTGCATTGGAAATACTTAGCTGGTGGAAAAAGGCAGTTCTTCTTCTTTTGACATAAAATACGTTCTTTGAGAGCCTGTTTAAAAATTCACTTTTCCAGCACAAAAGCACTCAAAAGCTGAAGTTCCTCTATTGCCCCTCCAAAAAGATGTCTCAGCTGTACCGAAGAGAAAAGGAAACATTAGGCTGTGGATTCAAATTAGCTGTCAAGAAACATGAACATAAATCTGACTTAACAGCGTAATTTGGAAATGTGTTCTGGGTCCACCCTTGGCAATAACACCATGGTTTAATTCACGTTGTAGCAATATTTAAAACAGCTCTGCAACTTTGGTTCTCCACCCAACTAAACAACAGAAAATTATGTCGTTAAATGAAAAACACCACACGTATTTAAGCGAGAGAAACCGTCTAAACTTCTGACATTTTTCATCTTCATTTTTTTTTTTTAATCAAAAGATTTGTACAGCATTTTTTTAAAATAACTTACAGGATCAAAAGGAAAATAAATGCATAGCTTCAAAACCTTAGAATATAACCCGCCCTTGTTGCGGAAGAGTTCAAAGTCATAAAGTGCTGCAGATATGAACACACATCAGACAAATAATCTAGTAACTAACTTATTTTTCTGGTTTATTTAACAATATTCCAGGCTTAAAACATTAAATAAAAATCTCACAGACAATGGGTAGGATTAACAATGGCTTTGTTATTTTTCTTTTTTTTTTTTTTCTTTTTCTTCTCCTTTTTTTAAAAGAATGCTGAGACACATCAATTGAACCAACTACAGTTTTATTTTGGATACCAAAAAATAAAAAGAAGCTGGAAGGAAGAGAGTAGTGCATTGCACCGATCTCAGTAAAACTGCTTGTAAGCGTCACTGCATACGTTTAGCCCTAGAAGGACGAAGATGGAAACAGGATACGGATGCTGCCAAGAGGGGTAGGCTGAACGCAGACCGGGGGAGCGGTGCTCTGGGCTCTGCCTTGGTTGCGAGAGCGTGGCTTTGAATTATGCTCGTGTAAGAGGATCCACACACCTTGTGCTAACCTTTGCACAGCTTCTCGAGGGCTAGCGGTGGTGGCAGCAGGCGGAGGTGGTGCAAGTGGATGTAACCGACACTAGCTGACACTCAGTGGACTTAAAAAACAAGAGGTCTTGACACGGGTCTCACAGGAGCTCAGGTAACACCAAAAAGAGACCTGCTGTATCTCATTCCCTTCCATAATTGGATTTTGCTTCCCTCACAGATAGCCTACATACCTGTGGGAGTCTGTGTTTTGCACCTTGGGCAATCACATACACCTCTTCAGTGGACATGGAGAGTAGCAACGTTCAACAGGATGCACTGTGGTGTACTTTGTACAAGTGCAAATTAATTTTCAGGGGGCTGAAGAGTGAAAACCCAGGCTTACTGACCGCCCAACACATCCACATCACCTCTTAAATGCATTTTTCCAGGGCTTAAACATGTCAGGTAGTTGACTACTACGTACTCCACTGCTCCTTTACTCTAACCNGCTAAGAGTCCTACTCCGCACCCCAGGGAAAAATGCTGGCTGCCATCCTACTCTATGCCAAGCGTGAACTCCAATCTTATTTATGACCTGCTGTATTTCATAAGAGATGGGGGGGTTTGGGTTGGTTTTCTTTTTTTGTTTCTTGTTTGCCAAGTTCTCAAAAGGCTTAAAACACTTGGGTGTAGAGACACGAGGGAGCAATTACAATACCCAACAACTAATAGGAAATAGTACTCAAACATTAGACTGGACAGGACTAAAGTCCACTCTAGGAACTGAATCCGAAAGAGACAGAAGAAAAAAAAAAAGTTTTTTAAATGCTAACGTAATAAAAAGAATCTTAAAGACTCACTAAATACACATGGGGAAATGGAAGGGTCCCCTTCTTTTAAATATATTTACATAATATTAAAGCTTTTTAATTCGCTTTTCTCACCAACAAAATTTTCTAGCTACCCTGGGCAAAGTCCCCATTTAAATTAAGAGGTTAAGAATTTTATAACATAGACAGACTGTGAGACCCACAGCCCATACACGTCTCCTCGCCCTCTCCTTCCCTCCCTTCCTCCATCACCAAGGGGCCCGATGCCTTGCCTGCTTCACACAGCGCAGCATCAGCGATGACATCAGCACAAAGCAAAGGTGACACAATGCCGCCCCGACCCCACGCACTTCTGTACCACTTTGTAAAAGCACAAGAGACTACAATCAGGGCTTGCTTAGACAAAAAAAAAAAAAAAAAAGTTTTGCCATTTAGCTGCTGCAGTTAAATGGTAAAACCAGACTAACGTGGACACAGCAACACCAGTTTAGAAGTGTTTAACCATTTACACCACACTGGAAAGGAAAATAACTTATCTGAGTCTAAGTGCATCCACACTACAGCCTATACCAGCACAGTATCAGTTCAAATGATAATACGTAAGTCCCCTAATTGACAGAATTATACCAGGTGAACTTTTCTAGCATAGATCAAGCCTAAGACATGAGGTAGTGAAAAAAGAAAATCAGGCTCAAGATCTTTTTCCATTACATAGCATCGATATACTGTAAAAATATTCACTGCTCAGATTTATGGATTTTAAAAATTATGTTTTAAAATCCAGAATTTAAAGCTAACATCCTGAGTCACACAGGATTTACAAATGGAGGCATAAATCTCAAAAACACCCTTTCTCAGGGTCCTAATTCAGGAAAATATCTTTTATGATAGAAAGCACATAAGCATGTGTTTGTCTCCCACTGAAGCAAGTGGAAAGGAAACACATGGCTAAGTGCTTTCTGAAATCTGGGCCACAGTCAGAAATCACGGTCTTTGTAGAATTTATTTCCTCATTCATTTCAGTGCTGTTTAATCACAAGTCATTCATGTTTTAAGACAGCGGGAAAAACATAGACAATGGAAGCTAAATCAAGTTTGTTACAACTGTTCAATATTTACAGCATTCATAGCATAAAACAGAAGTATTTTTGGTAACTTAAGACAAATACCTTTTTTCTTTGTTATTAAATGTACCGCAGCAGTCCTGTTAAACAAACCCACTGTCTCGGATATTAAAGAAATTGTTGTTTACATTTACCGAGTCATTTAAATTAAAAATCTGTTCCTGTTCCAAACCCCACTCTCCTTCGTCTTCGTCCTCCGGTTCTGCCTCGGACCCATTCCGACTGTTTTCGTACAAAAAGATCTGCTCATCCACATGAGCTGGGGCTAACCGGTTTCTCTTTGCACTTACAACATTAGCAGAAGAACCGAAAAGGCGTTCAGGGAAGACCCTTGTGGCCAAAATACACCAGTATTTTTGAAGAACCTTTGGTAAAACTGGGAACAGCGCTAGTCTGTCAGACCACCACTTCAGCGGGTCTTCGTTCAAACCGAGGACCTTTTGTGACTTGAAGTTGCTCAACTCCTCAACGATCTGAGCATGCCATTCCTCTTGGTCTTCTACACCTCCTGTCTGGCAAAAGATCTCTGCGAGCATGTTGTTGATGACACTGGTAGGAGGAGGAGTAGAGGAGATGATGATTTTTTTCACAGGGGGTTCTTCTGAAACAGTGAAGAATTTCTCTTCAGTCCTAAAAGTATTTTCTTTTACTTTCTCCAGCAGGCTTTTTGCTTCTTCCACCACTCTGTTTTCAACCTGCTGCCGCTCAAAGGCTGAAAGAAAAGGCAGTTTTTTATAGCGGGGATCCAAGAAAGTTGCAACGTTGAGAAACATGTCTATCTCAGGTGTGTGCTGGTAGGTGGTTGACAACTCTTTAGCAATCACCTCCTTTGCCATGCTGATTTCTTTCAAATCGTTCTCTTTGATGTTCAGGGTAGTATTCAAAAGCATGTGGAGAAGTGGCTTCACCATACTTATCGTCGGGTACTTTGAAGCAGACATCATCTCTGCAACCTGCTTGAAAGGCTGCAGCAGCTCCACCAGCCCTTCGATTGTGTTCCACTCACTGGCTTCCAGCATGAGGTGGTGGTTGTTGCTGTCCTCCACGAGAACAGCCGCGATGACAAACTGCTGCTCCTTCAGGCGCTGCAGCATAGCGAGCGTGCTTCCCCACCAGGAAACACGGTCGCTTACCAGCATGCAGTGGAGAATATTCTGCTGCTTCTGCTTCTCGCTCAGCATGTACATTGCGACCGTAGACTGCTGAAAATACTCCACCAGTTTTCGGCACCTGGCAAGAAGGCTGCAGAGTTTAGGGAGCTGAAAAGCTTGTTGTATTCCTGCGTTAAAAGTGTGCCCCAAACAAGGCATCTGTACGGGAATATCTAGGAGAGAGCAAGCTTTCACAATGTCTTTACTGTAATCTGTTGTAGCACCAAAGACTTTTGTATTGATCCCCCACTCAATGAATGTTTCATAAAGGACTCGCGTAATAGTCTCTGCAGTATTATCCTCCGGTACTTCAAACGTTTTTAAACACCGTGAGTTCACTGCCAGGCAGTTGGCAGGACTGCTGCTGAGAAAGTGAACCGCCACGGTTACGTATGACCTGTTCTGGTTTTCGCTCCTCCACATGTCTGTGGATATGCCACACCACAGAACCTCGGTGAGCTCTTTCAGCACAATTTCTCTAATAGCATTGTACTTTTCAGGAATAGCTTTTGTACAGAAGTACTTCCGGCTCGGAAGTTCATACCTGGGGTCCGCTGTTCTCAAGAGGGCCTTGAAGGTGGGTTCATCAACGATAGAGGCCGGATACATTCCCTCACAAATTAAGCTGATGACTGCAGATGTCAGTTCCTGATGCTTTTTGTTTTCGTAGTTCTGGTAGGTCTTCATGATGAGGCTATCTTGAACAACCTGCTGCGATGACTCTGGCTTGATTTTTGAAAACGCGGTGGCAAAGGCTTCCCTCATTTGCTCAGTGTTACTTTTCACAAATTCACAGAATTCGTCGGGGTGATTTTTCTCAAGGTGGTAGGAAAGGTTGGACGTGTTTCCTGAATAGGCAATCTGTGCCATGCAAATACGGCAGTAGATCTTCTTCCACTGTAATATGCATCCTTCTGCATTGGTATCAAACCCAAAGTACTTCCACACTTTACTCTTTGCTCTCGGGTGAGCCACTAACTTTAGGTCTGATGGGGAACCTTCTAAACTTTTATTCTCCATTGCTTCTTGGCCACCGTCCCACCTTTTGATCCTTCACTCATTAATGAGTACCTGATAAAGGCAGTAAGATAAAGATACAATGAGAAAGCACAAGTTTGACCACACTTAACCATGTGAAATCAGCATTTCTGCGAACGTATCAAGAAACCTACCTTACTAATTACATTTGCAAATTTAAAGATGAGATTTGCAGGAAGTGTGACCTACAAGAAGCCCATCGGAATGTCAAAAATTATGAAGGGTTTTAATATATCACCTTCTGCTGCGAAACTGAGCTAGAAGACCTGCATAAATCTTGTTTCTGGAATTACATAATTCTGGGTAGAGACAATGTAACCACCACCACAGAGTTGATACATTACTGTCACACAAACAGGTCATTTGCTATACCATTTTCCTGCCTCTAAAGTTATAGCTAGGGCTAGACCAACATCCTCTTGCCTAAGAGTTACTGAACTTCACTGTTAACATTTATTTCAATTGAAATCTGATACTGAAGGAGCAAAGGTTTTATTGTTTGTTTATTTTGAAAGAAGCTTTGTTAGCTCAATCTAACTGTTCCAGCATTTGTTATAAAAAAAAAAAAAAAAATCTGTGATGCAAATTATGGCATTAATCTGCTCCTCTGAAATGTAAAGATGTTTTCTGACTAAAATAAAAGGAAAAGAAGTTTGAACCTACATGCAGATCAACAATACATGTCTGACACCTTTCCTGTCCTTCTCTTTCTGAAATCAAAGCCATCTCCTGAATTACTAGTTCACAATCGTGGTTCCTGGAATAACAGTGCCTTATAATTACAGGAAAAGCAGACAGGGAAGTACTAATAAATGTTATTATCCACAGCAGCTGGAAAATAATTTTGCTGTATTTTCTTCAAAAGGCTACAGAAGTCATGAGGGGGTGACACTCTAGAGATGAGCGTGGCGATAAGGCAAGACTTGGCAATCTACACCTCAATATCTGCACAGGAAAACGCTTCTTGTGCAAACAGTCACATGCAAGCACTACTTGAGGCCCACGGCATCCCTGCGCACAGTGCCGGCACCTGCCAGAGCTGATTTCGCTACACCAAAAAGCCAAGCCACAGCACGGCCTGACTGCACGCTGGCGCTTCTCCATTTCTTCCGCACCACTAGCCGAGCCACCGCGACAGCAAGAAGCCCTTCACCAGGGGCCTGGCCAGAAGTGGGAAGGAGAAGGAAGCCATCAGTTAAACACAGATGCAACCTCCTCCACAAAAATCCAGGGGAAGAGAGCAGCAGAGAAACATCAGGAGCGTCCCCGCAGCCAGCCTGAAAGCAAGGGCATTGCTCCTTCTCTGCTCGTCAGGAGCTGCACCTGCGCCCAAGCCCAGAAATCTCCAGGCAGTAAGACTGGCTGGTTGGGGGAGGAAGAAACAATGGGACTTTTTCATACCGCTGCAGGGGAATAGCCAAGAAAAATGTATGTGTGCAAGCTTCTCCAGAGCGCTTTCTGCTGTTGATGCACAGTCCTGAGAAAACATATTTTCTCTCTTAACTATAGCTGGTATTTTGCAGCACTTTCTGAATTCTTGAATGAAAAAACAAAGACAGGTTTACCAAGACTAAACGTACTTATTTAAACACAGCTGTTGGTTTAGAAGCAAAAGGAGAGATGAAGGGCGAGCGTTTTACTGGATTTGTTCTGAAGATTTACTTCTAGGTGTAGACCTTTTTTTTTTTTTCTTTCCCCTGACGGGGCAGCATTCTGACTACTAACATGCCCTCTACTGTGATTCATTCAGTGCCTTTTAAGGTGCCAGGATAAACTATTGATTCCACATGGTAATGCTGCCTAATTCCAGAGACGTGCCTATCAACAGCACTAAGGTATGCAATCCCACAAAAACTGATGATTTTGAAAGACAAAGTGGTGTAATGTATAGTGATGTAACCCTGCCATAGCATCAGACTGTACATTGACAAGATATGTCATATCAGTATGGACTGTTACTGCTTTTAGATCCCTCCATTCCAATCCATCATACAGTGTCTCACGGAAGTACAGAGGCTCCGGGTATTTCATTAAATCTTACAGTTTCCTTTGCAGTTACATGACAGTTCCTGAAAGCAAGAAGGAAGGCACTGTAATAAAAGAGCTGATGCGTCTTTAGTATTTAAAATTAGTATGACACACCTTGGATCATAAAAAGTTCATCACAGACTGATAAAATGTAAGTTATTTTAGAGCAAGGGAGCATTACAGACTCACCCCACCCTTCATGCTTATGCATATTACAGCTTTGCTGTCATTTTGAGATGGATCTGGCACTTGGCGATAGTGGCACAGAGTAGCATTGCCACAGTTAAGAATACGCCAGCATAACACATCCTTTATTATAATGCTGTAAACCACATTTCAGCTGTCATAATAGCTTGAATATAAACTGCTAATCATCCCTGCCTCTCCTCAAGTGTTATACAGCATAACTGGCACTATGAAAAAAAAAAAAATCCCAAAAAACCCACACCTCTCATTTTTCTATAAGAGGAGGTAATTTTTTCCTCTTTCAGTGAAACAGTGTTCATAGCCTAGGCTTGGCAAAAACTAGAGCAGCTTCAACCCTGAGCCAAACTGAAGACACCAGCACGTTGCAGAATGAAATCCATTGGGAATGAAGCACCTCATTGCCTTTGGGAAGTGCCACAGCTTGTTACAAGGGCAGCTGATGGAAGTGCTCTCTTCCATGATTAAAAAAAACAAAACAAAACAAAACAAAAAAACACACAAAAAAAAACCAAACAAAAAAACCCAGTGCCACTTCGGTTTGCTGAAAACCCTTGCGCAGACAGAAGCCTTCAGGCTACAAACATGCCTCTTCCTTTCTCCCTTGAATTCCCACCCACACTGAAACAGAGCACATCTTTGGAGAAGCTGCTGTTTTCCCTGCCTCCCCTACGCAGCTGGCCACCACCACCAGCCGGAACCGGGGCCGAGGCTTTAAAGAGCCTGCAGACAGGATCCTCCGCTGCCGCAGGAGAGAGGGAAGCGCTCGGGTCCTGGTCCTAGCACCGCATCCCCGCTCTCCCCGGGGCAGGCTGTGCTGCCTCCGCACACCTCTCACACCCCTCTCACTCTCCTAACACAAACCCACAACTCCCCTCTCCAGGGCAGGGCTTTGGCCAAAACATTGAAACGCCAGCAACGAGGTGCGTTGAGGAGGGCAGCGGTGATACCCTTGCACCAGGTAGGGCTCGTTTTCCCCAGTGGTGAAGAAAATAGCTTCAAAACCCATACAAGAGTCACTCGGATTGTGAAACCCAGCACGGGGACATGAGGAAACGCGGGGCGTGCAGCCACCCTGCCACCTTAGCTCTGCCCCCTTGTGCACGCACAGTGATGGCACCCGCTCTAATTACACGGTAGGTATCGTGTCGCACAACCCTTGCCTCATTCAGCACAGGGGCATCCAGAAAATGTGTGTTTCCTCACTTCTGAAACTACCTAAATAACTCTCTCAGGTGTGCGCGTGTAGTGGGGCAGAGGGATTAACTGTTGGATGCAACTTTATTTTTGCCTGCCATCAATCTTTCCTACCCGGTCGTTTCTCTCCCCACCTCTGGATGTTTTACAATCTAGAGCTCGTAGAGCTTTGAGCAGGAAGCACTTGGTCTATCATTATGCTTTAATCATATAAAGTAAAAGCCCTCAATACATGAATTGAAATTAAGAAATGCATGTTCCTTAAATTAATATTTCACGATTAATTGTAAAGAAACTCGGTACAAATGATGATACTGAATAACTAGAAATTGGTGCAAATTAAAAATACGTATGAAATTTCAATCACTGCAGAAGAACAGGAGGCAGCTTTAAGGTCTTCTGAACTTCAGCCACATTACCGCCTTCTTCAGAGCCAGTTTTCTACACATCACAGGTACCAAATTTAGCTACAAAAGCTTCAAAACTACAAAACATTCAGTATTTATTCTTCCCCTGCCAAATTTCAATGAAATAAGTACAATATAAGAGAAAATGCAGGAGGAAGATGTCAAATAAATTCATTGACAAGCTTTTAAAATACCAAGAGAAGATGATGATGATGATATGAACCATTTCTGTTATCAGTAGGCTGACTTTCAGTGACCACATTTCCAGTGTTAATATCCTGGTGTCACAATTAATAGTAGTTTGTCTTTTATGAATCCACTGATTAGATTTTTGTTTTTAAAGAGCTGTTTATATCAAGATCTTTAGTCACACAGGGCTTTTTTTTTTTTCCTCCAATTACAATTAACCACTATAAAAAAAAAAAAACCATCCAAGCAGTAACTTCTAATGAAAGTGTTAATTGTTTAGACCACTGAACACTAACACAGTTTACATATCGGCAGTTACACCGTTTCTGCAATCAGTACTTGGAAAAAATGTTTTAACGTAAATTAAACATAAATTCCCCCTTACTTCTGCACTCTGATTTTAGTTAGCAAAGCAATCACTGACTGTGCCCCGTTGATCCTCCCAGCTCTTTATTTCCCTTCCCTGAGCTTCAAGCTCAGAATTTCAGACCAGCTTCCCCACTTTGTAAAGGAGGGGGGGAGGAGGCTCACTTCAACAGCAAATATTACTATCTCTTCGGTTTGCAACTCAAAAGAATTACCAAGTTTTTGCATTGAATCTAGATTTCAGAGCTCAAATTGCCCTCTTTCCCCCAAAAAACTGTCTTGAATCCCATCTAGAAAAATTAGATGAACCCCAGTAGGATGTGACAGAAAGATGGTCATTTTTAAAAGCCATGCAAAAGCACGTGTGCCAAGAGCATGCAACTCCGACTAAGTTAGGGTAAAGAAAAAGAAAAGAAAAACGAAACTAATTTGGTTTACTTTGGATTGAAATCTTGAAGGCTTCTTCCTGGTAAGTGCAAGAAAGCAAAATTTTCTTGGAGAACTCGGAGGCAGAAGGGCTACACTGACACCAGACTCGCTCACCCACAGAGCTCAAGGACGAGCCACCCAGGCATCCCTCTGTTTTAAATCTTCCATGGGAGAGCTGCACCGCTGCCGCACGAAGAGTGGGAACTCTGACAGGGTACTAGGGCCAAGGAGACCGGATTGGAGACAGGGCTGACTCCGCCACCCTGCCCTGCCCTTCCCAGCCCCGCTTCCCCCCTCCAGGCTCTCCCCAGGAAGGCTATAAAACGCCTGTACTGGTGAGAGTTACGGGCACCCCCTCAAAAAAGATATAGACAATTTTAAACATACATACCTTTCTAGATTACTGTCTGGAAAACTTACTCGGTGTTTTCTCACAGTAAGCGTACTTTACCGATCCAAGCTTTAATTAAGCATGTTCTAACCGACACTTTTTGTTGCACTGCAGTCACTATTATTACTAGTTATTATGGAAACAAGGTTATTCTGGGTAAAAAAAGTTCCCATTGACAAGCTGATTCACTTTTTTAAGCAACGACTGGACACAGCCAGTCGAAGCAAGGCAGCAGGTAACTGCCAAGAGGCAACTGCGCACAAACAACTATCTGAGGAGGAAACTACTTGTACTTGGAAGAAACCACCCTGAGTTAGGGCTGAAAGAAAACTTTCCGCATCTGTCAGATCTGCCCTGGTCCTACTCAGGCAGCTGACATTTCCCAGGTTGGATCCTCACTGCCTTCCTCCGGCATTTCTAAATTCAACATTTTATTAATTTTTTTTTTTTTAATAGCAGCTAAGAACGGACTGCAACAAAACACTCGGGTCACATTTTCGTCATGCTGTTTCTCTGTGGTTCGAAAAAAGATTTGGAAAGTGTTACACACCCTAGGCACAATACCCAGCTTTACTCTGCCAAGAAAAACTAATGCTAGAAAAATGCTCAGATGACTTCAAACCGTATGCACATCTGCCCTTTTTGTCACCAGGGTTCTCTTGTTTGTTGGGGGGGGTTTATCTCTGTCTTTTGAGAATGAGAAAGGAGAATCACAGCCTATCACAGAAGTATCAAGAATGAATAAAAAGTAGACAAAATGCTACCCAAGGAAGCCACGTGTGATGAAATGCACGAATATGGTCTTGCTGTGTGGTGTACTTGTCCCATCTCCTCCCCAGTGCTTCAGATATTCTCTAAAACAATTTCCTCATCTGCCTCATCTCCTTACCAAAACGGTGTGCCCCATCAATATATTCTTTTTTTACTGTTCCTCTGGTTAAAACTACCAGCAGAGCCACAAAGGCTCACTTGCTGCTAAGCAGACAAAGCTAAAGGCACTGACTTGCACGCAGTTGTACACTCAGCTCTGATGACACCCTATGCGTCCATCTGGACTCGTAGTTTGCTGAAAGTTCATAAATTCAGAAGCATTTTAAAATCTTCAAGAGTAATGTGAGGAAAGAGGAAATTCAGATCTTTGTTTTGTGGCAAAGTCAAAGTTTCCTCCAGTCAGTATTAACCAGGCTACTGACCCAAATCGGAAAAGCGTGAAAGCGTAACTTCTCCAAGAAATAACTAATCTGAACTACTTGGGAGAAAACTACAAGCGTCATTCACTTGTCAGCTTAAAGGCTGTCAGCGAGCGACAGTCGGTATCAAAGACTAAGTTTTTAGAGCGGCCGGGGCAGGGAGGCTCCGGCCGGTGGTCCCAGACGCCCCGGCGGTTGGAGGCGCGGGGGCAGCGGCCGGCCGGGGCCGGGGCCGGTGGCGGGGGCACGGCGGCGGCAGTAGCCCAGCGGGAGGCTGCCCGCCGCTACCCGCCTTCCAAGCACCTACCTGGGCTGAGGGAGGCTGCGCCCGCGCGGCTCTGAGCCGAGGTCTGAGGCGAAACCGTCAGAAAGC
>VXBL01008151.1:588107-599468 GCA_013400195.1 Aramus guarauna
GCGGCGTGACTCAGCAGCGAGAGGCGGCGGTGGCGGCAGGGGTGGGCGGTGTGAGAGGCCGCCCGGTGAGGCCGCCGGGTTTCGGGTGCAGTGACTCTGTCTGCCGGGTCTGTCACAGCCGCAAGCAGTCAGAAGCGCCTAGGCGGGGGTGAGGCACCCGGCTGGGCCTCAGAATCCCGTGGCCGAAAGCGCTCAGCGAGTTGTCTCACGATTTCCCTTCTCTGGCACAGAGGAGAGGCCGTGCGGAACCCACGGGGCGCGATCCCGTCACCTCGGGCATCCGTCACGCTGACTCCTCTCGCGGTCAGGCTCTGCCAGTCGCTGATGCCGATTTCTCCAAAGGCAGCTGTACGTACAAAGCCGCCTTACATCAGGCGCCGAAATTTTACACCAGCCTCGCGAGCGCACTCTCTGCAGCGATACACGGTGTATCGCATGGTTTACCTCGAAAGTTTTTTTCGTTTGGCAGTTTTAAATCGTCAGCCTGATTTTTCAGACGCCGAGCGCTTGGGACAGAAGAGCGCGTCCAACCCACCAGTTCTGGTAGATGGCTGGTTTCGGCTACAGGAAATACAGCGCCGAGCCCTGACGTCGCGGTTTTCATTCACAGAACCGGCGGTGTTTCATAAATGCAAATGAGCCTCAATATTGATACAAACCAAAAAATATGAACGGTCATTTCATGAGAGGAGACGTTGACCTATATATTCAATTGTTTCAAATCCTTAGGTAACGTTCTGTCTCTGAGGATGACGGGGAGCCATGCAAAGTTCTGGAAGTGCATTTGAAATGTAATCTCCTCCTCCCCTTTTAAAAAAAAAAACATACTTTCTAGAAAAAATACAATTAACAGTGTAGTTTTGCAATGTCAGATCAGATTGCTTGGCAGAACTGACTTTCTGTCTTCTGTCGGAAATTTGCATAAAGTAAAAGCATAGTGTGTAGTTGCTCCGGGACAAAACCAACCATTTAATTTCATGTATCTCTGGTGAATTATTTTTTTTTTTATTAACACACAGAATTATGCAAACATAAATAATAAACAGAACATCATGAAGTCACGTCAGTGAAGGACTCCTTAATATATATTGTTCTCAGCCATGCACCCAGTGGTAGGAAGAGCGTCACATAAAAAGACTCGAAAGAAGAAACACTGGCGTTTAGTAAAGGTGAATTATTCATTCAACTTATCTCAGTAAAAATCAAATCTCGACTCCTTTATGTTGCTTTTCATCCTTTTCTGAGAACTATAGCATTAATGAAAGCCCTTTGCAACATTAAACTGTGAAACTTGCCTACAGTGTATTTACACGATCTGTATATAAATATACCAGGTTTTCCAGTATAATAAAAATCAATCAATGTGCATTGAAGCTATGGAAATAAATACACCTCTGTCTTTTTTTCAGACAAGGCTATCCAAAGAATTAGACTAAGTGGGGAAGAACCGATGAGTTAACATCATGGTCTTATTGGTCCCACCGCTTTTTCTGAAGGTGTTAAAATAATTTTCAACCCTCCATGAGTCATGAGTACGAGTTCAGAGAAAGGATGGAGAAAATTTGTTTCAGCACTGTATTAAATTATTTTTTCTAAAGGCTGATGGGACATGAAGTGGAGGAGAGATGAAAATATTAACAAAAGGCTGTAGGTCTTTGATTCTTTTGAATAGTGTCTTATAATACAACCTAATTTTAATTGATACTTCCTTTTCCTTGGTTTTCAACAGTCACCATCTTACTGATGTTTTGAGTTTTTTCTTGTAATCCTTAACTGTGAAGCCTTGAGTATTCAGGCTGGAATCTTGTCCATCTGCTTTAGATACCTCACTGAGATGGTATTACCTCAATGAAATTTTAGGTGTCTGAGCCCTGGAAGGGACAAAAGGAGCGATTTAATGCCTCGGCTTTGCCGTACGGGCAGTGGACAGAGAGAGGCACTTCTGAGGACCTGCAGAAGATGACTGCTTCCTTTGAGGTGCTCAGAGGGCTTCCTTCTTTCCACTGCCGTTAAGTGCACCTATAGCAGCAGCGGGCAAAGCCAGCCCACGGTTAGAGCACAGATACCCTCTTGGTACCTCGGGATACCTCTTGGGAAGTCGTCGGAAACACTAGTAACACTCCATCCACACGTGCTCCAGCCTATCTGTCCCTCCTGCAGGACTGGCACTGATGAAGCAGTATGTGATCACACTGCTTCCACCCACATTTTGCATAAAGATGCATAAAGCCGTAAGAAAGGAAGTGGGGGATGTTTCTAGACTCTAATTAAGCCCTGAGCTCAAACTTCCCAGCAGAATGGCATAATCAGCAACCATCAGGTAGCGTGGATGGTAGGTGTTGCAGCTGAGAGCCTATGCAGCCGGGAACGCGCAAGGCACGGGGCCACATCAGAGCAACCCAATGTTTAGCAGTTCAGATGTTCTGTGGCACGGGGTGGAGGGTGATAAGGTTATAGCCTATTTTTCTTGTTTGTTCCATGACAAGCCCCCATACAAAACATCTTTTCTAGTATGTGAATTTCCTCCCCTTGATTTTCTTCCTCTTGAGATGAGAAATGGAGCAAACAGCTACTTGTATCCCCCACGTAGCGGTTCAAGTTCAGCAGGAGAGGTCGATGCTTTTTGCCCAAGCACGGCGTGATAGTTGGGGCAGTCTCATTTGATGTCAGTGGTGTCACATCAATCCTTCTCAAACGGCAAAATGCACACTTCCAGTCCTGTGCTTAGCTCGAGACGTGCTCTCTGCGTTTTGCACGTATGTCAACGCTGATGGCCTACGCCGGAAGAAGCGAGACACAATTCTGACTGCTGCTAATTTTTCAGGCTTTTGAAAGGGATTTAAATGCCTGTCTTCCTAAGCTGGATTGCAGTGGGACTTGAGGCAAGACATAAGTGCCTATCTTCCCAAAACAGGAACTCCTTAACATGTGTGGGTGAATAAAGTTAAATGCCCGAGGAGCTTTCAGGTTCAGTAGGGAGGTGCTCACAAGATTAGGCAGTGCTGGGAAACAGTCGGTTAGGATCGTATCTGGAATTCATGTGGGGTTTTGAGCACCTGCAGACAATTTTGACAGGCTACATATGCTTTTTTTTCCCCCTCTATGTAAGAAAAAGTATAATTTTAGGTACATCCAAACTAGGCATCACCTTTCCTAATATTGGGCACTTGAGCATAGCAGGACCATACGGAGCAGTAAGCTCTTAGGCACCCTACATAGTAGCTTGGGAAGGGCTGGCTACCTGGAAGGGGAAAAAAACTTTGCCAAGGGGAGAGGTGTCTGGAAGCTACGCAGTAGGAAGTCCCGGGGAATGAGAGCAGGCTCCTCTGCTGTGGGCAATGAGCTAATGGGACACATTTATTTTTCTTTAGTAATGCTGGGGGAGACAGCAGATGGGTGTAGGATTGACCTTCTGCATGAAAGAACAAGTGCTACAGCATCTGCTCATGAAGGGGGATGGCTTTTGATCCCTCTCAGTCTTTTTCAGGTATTTCACTTTTCAAGAAAATGTCTCATTCAGAAAAACTGACCCTTTGCCAGTGCGGCTATAGTCGTAAGGATGTGAAGCTCAGGAACACAGTAAAGAAAAGAAATGTGAGGTTTTCTGGCCTACCACTTAAGTTCATGGGAACAAGGGGGACAGAGTTGCAGTCCATATTCCCTGAACAGCTGTGGTGGGGTGACCCTGGCTGGACATCGGGTGCCCACCAAAGCCGCTCTATCACTCCCCTCCCCAGGTGGGCAGGGGAGAGAAAATATAACGAAAGGCTTAAGATAAGGACAGGGAGAGATCACTCACCAGTTACCACCATGGGCAAAACAGACTCAACTTGGAAAACTTAGTTTAATTTATTACCAATGAAATCAGAGTAGGATAATGAAAAATAAAACCANTGCTCCAGTGGTGGGGTTCTCCCCGGGCTGCAAGTGGATATCTGATCCACCATCAACCTCCATGGCTGCAGGGGGACAGCCTGCCTCACCATGGTCTTCACCACGGGCTGCAAGGGAATCTCTGCTCCGGTGCCTGGAGCACCTCCTCCCCCTTCTTCTGCACTGACCTGGGTGTCTGCAGAGTTGTCCCTCTCACATGTTCTCACTCCTCTCTCTGGCTGCAATTGCTCCTGTTTTGGTCTTTTTTTGCCCCTTAACTGTTATCCCAGAGGTACTACCGCCATCATTGATGGGCTCAGCCTTGGCCAGCAGTGGGTCCGTCTTGGAGCCAGCTGGCATTGGCTCTATCAGACACAGGGGAAGCTTCTGGCAGCTTCTCACAGAAGCCACCCCTATGGCCCCCCTGCTACCAAAACTTTGCCAAACCCAATATAAGAGCCTAAGCTTTTTAGACTAGAGAATAACAGGACAAAATGTGGACTAATAAGTGCAAATAAGAGTCCTGGAATACGGACAATTTCTCTTCAACCAAATGCTAAAACCCTTCAGGTATTACGCAAGAAGCACAGTGCGCTTATTACTACTGCTCAGGTTTTTTAAAGCGACTTCCCCTGCTGTGACTATTGTATTTGTTCATCTGAGAATTCAGTGCATGTCGCACTCTCAGGAGGTACCTGGTCTGGAAAACCTAGAGCATGAGTAGCTGGGTTTGCATCCCCCGCCCAGTACCCCTACGCCATATCAGGTAAGATTTGAGCATCCCCCCCTGCATTTCACTCAAGACTCAGAGACGCAAGAGTCAAAAGAAGGCATGCAGAAAAAAACAAGAACAAAATTGAAAAATAAAAATAAGAATAAAAGAAATACATCTCCAAACATATGTGTTTGCATACAAAACTTCTGCAGGAACATAAGTATAAAGCAGGTGAGCTGCTAACAAAAATACACCAGCTTTTGTTTAAAACAACTTCTGTCATAAAACACTACACTTAAAAATAGTAAATCTATTTAGAATTGAGTAGGGATATTGGCAGACTACAAACTGTACTCGGCAACTTGACTTGGTGAATTGGCTGAAAGAATAACAATACATCTGGAAATTCTAGATGTAGCAAGGACCAACCAGCATTATTCCAGCAGCGGGAAATCAGTTTTCACACAGTTCCGGGACTTTATTTGAAAACGTCCATAAGTAGATAAACTGATCGATTAACATACACAATGTTTCAAAAGCCCTTTGACAAGATCCTGTCCACAAAGGATGCTAAGCAATCGGGGGATAAGATCCAGCTTCTTTACAAAACAGAAGAAAAGAAACAAAAACCTACGCTAAAATGAGAGGGAAACAGCGACTGACTTGCATTGGGAAATCGGAGCAAAATAACAGCAGGGTCTCAAGTTTCCATACCACCTCCAGCCCTGGCTAATATACCGCTTAATGTCTTGGATGGGGTAAGGGAAAAGCTGTTGCAGCAAAATGGCACAGTGTTATTTCTATTAGTCAAGGTGGGAGAGGAGCGGAGGAATTTCAGACAGATTTAAACAGGCAAGGTGGACTGGCAATATTCCATCATTGATAAAATAATGCTATTGGAAAAAAGATTCATTATGCCCACTATAGAAATGCAATTTTTGACAGTTAGTTCATTTGTGTTAAAAATAGCTAGTGTCAATAATTGCTGTGTGGTTATTTCAATGTTTGTATAGTGATGTCTGCAAGCACCCGTGGCATACCCTGTGCAACACTGCCCAACCCATAGCTAAGAGGATTTTGGTAGGGTTCAGCAAACCGCCAAGAAGATAATTATGGTCCAAAGCAAGAGTTTTCCATGACACCAGGTCTTCCATGTGTCTACAAGCTCTTCCTTAGCAATATTGTAAGATAAAACCATCTTTCATTAGAAACTTGGTTAGCACTGTTCTAACGTGAGGGAAATAAAACAGCTGAATCACCGCTCATGAACTAGGTAGGTATCACCAGTTGATCTGCACCTGTATTTTTGTTGCATCTGCTTGCCAGAATACTTGAGTACCACGTACAACAACAATATTACGCAAGGGAAGGTTTGTGGGGAGAACACAGCAGACAAGCTTTCAGGCCCACGTAGCCCTGCCTGTCCCCTTAGCCAGCCGGGGTGATGACAACTGTTAGCATTCAAGGTTCGGTAGAGGAGTTCACTGGTCTCATCCGTGCCATCTGCAGGCAATTCCCTGACGACTGCACTTGCCGCCATCACAGCTGGCCAGTCGGCCTCGGGAAACAGCAGGACCGAACCCCGTGAATATGTGGGAGACTTGGTTTTGATGCAGTTTGGATGTCAAGACCTTCAGAACAGTACAGAAACAACCAAAGGGGCAAGGAGTACGCACGCAGAAATGCGTCTGTGGTCAGGGCTGTGGCCGATGTTTGAGGCATCTGCTGCCGCCCAGAGATGGCTATTCTTACCTGTTGTGAACTTTTCATACAGCTTGAAGTGACCTGGCTTTCTGCCCTGCTCTGTCCGTGTGTGCCTCACACCGGTGTGAAGATACTTTTCCTCATGTATTCCTCTTCTGCCAGTTGGCTTCTTGGATTGGAGCTGGTAGGTGTTGTCTTTAGGACCCACGCTGCTTTTGTACTTAACTGCACAGATTTCCTGGCTCCTTCGGGGCAGGTCCTGCCCGCAGTGCTCTGCGACTTCAGCATGGGAACAGCATCTCTTATTTTTGTTGTTGTTAAAGACTGGCTGGGGTGTTACCGACTGCCTGTCTCTAGGCTGCGGCATACGAGAGAGCAAATGCGGTGATGGGTAAAGAGATGCGTAGAACAAGCTGGAGGGAAGAAGATCAGGCCAAAACACGATGCAAATGCTGAGCAAAGGAAGCCATGCAGATGACAGAAAATGGCAGTTGTGAGAAAGGCTAGAGGTGGCTTTGGTTTAGTTTGCTGAAGAATGGTCCAGCTCATTGCTAACCCAGATGATAGCATGCAGCGGGAAGGATGAAAATGGGCAATTTTCAGTAACGGTGATGCTGTGTGAGCTGATCTGGTCTGTAGAGGCAGGACATCTGAAAGGAAGTGGAGCTGAACAGCCCCAGGGCAGTAAAACCATCCGTCCTGCGACAGGGCTGGGGCTGGGGCCAGTTACCCCCCGCCCCGGGAAGAGGTGTGCTCGTGGGGCACGCGGGAGCTGGACCGGGGGGGATGCGCACGGTGACCTGGGCTGGGAGGTGCCTGAGGTCCGGCGTTACCGTTCTCCCTTAGATACTGAATATACTGGGGGATAATTGAGAATCGGAGAGGGTCTGGCAGTTCTTTTTATCACTTTTCTGGCACAGCTGCTTTGCACTTCTCTGTGTCAGCGGGACCTGGCTCCCGAATCTCCCTAGGCACTTATTACTGGGGCAGCTGGTTCCTCTAAACCCCACCGGTGGTCTCTGCACTGTTACTTCTCCTTGTCCCGGGACAGCCAATGCCCTCTCACATTTCTCCCACGTCCATCTCACTTTACTTTCTAATCACCCAGACAAACCTGTCTCTCTATCTGCCTGCAATCACTGGATTCCCCATTCCCTTGATCACACCTGCCTGTCAGTTGTCCAAAAAGATTACGTAGGCCTTGAATTTTCCACTTCCTTTAATAAATGAATGATTGCAGCGTTATATAACTTGTTTATATTTGGCTTGTGCAGTGATGGTTTGGATTTTGGCTATTCTATAGCATTACATTAATTTGCTAAGCACAAAGCAGATGTGTAAAAAGCCAGCGAGGCCAAGAAATGAACAGACTCAACATTTTAAATTTAGAAGGACAAGTTAAACAAAAGAATAAAGAGGTCCTGCTATTCTTGAGGACAAATTCACGTGTGACGTAGATGAGGTAAGAGGAGATATCTGAAAACCCGTTTATCGTTCCTTGTCCTTGGGTTGACACAGGTCTTTGTAAACACTGAGCTTTATTTTTTGTTCTTAATCTCATTTTTGTCAAGTATAAAAGCAAATCATAGTGTGATCATTGCCGAATTGCTTTAAGAACAACTGCAGAGAAGATTCAGCCAGGCTCAGACCTTACACTTTCCCCTCTAACACTTGTCTGTAAGGAAGCGTAAGACGTTCCGGAATTGTAGTTTGACCCCCTAGAATACATACACTAGAAATTATCAAACACAAGTCATTCTGCTGATAAAAATAATTTAAAGGCTGGAGAAAGCCAAGGGCTCATCCTGACAATTGTCAAGAATAAGCTTTCAGAATTATCTAAAGATGTCTGATTCCGATTATACATATGACATTAGCCTTCATATTTTTCAAAGGTTATAAACTATTCCAATTATACATGATACGTTACTTGTGATAGTTTAATTTCCAAGTCTATTAAGACAGCAGTTTAATTCAACATCATCATCACATCCCAGACTGCTGAGACAGTGCAGAATGAAAAGATCGGCCATTTTTAAAAATCTTTCACTGGAAACTCACAAAGTGGGTATTTCTCAGTACACCAGCTGCCCTGAGAGCCGAGATTGCTCGAGCCTGATAGATAAAAATGTCTGGATTCCCACGAGGCGCAGTGCTTAGAAATGGTGCATTTCAGATTCTGTATTAGTCTTGGGTTTGTATTGTTTTCTAATCTGCTGCTGTTTCAGTAATAGCAGCCATTACATTCAATATTTAATGACAATAAGCCTAACATAAAGGACTCGGCTATCACTGCTTGCATACATGTGAGACATACTTTTAGTTTCTGGGTTTGGGGAGGAATTTGTGTAAGAGTATGCTTTTAAGTACCATCATGACATTATAAAATGACATAGGTAGTTCATAGGCATAGGAAGCTTTTAAAACTAAGATGTAGGCCTGTTTTATAACAAGTATTTTTCATGTAGCAAAAGGCCTTAATCTAAACCAAGCAATAATTCAAGTGGCGAGTTACAATCTTTAAAGCTGCTTCTTTAAACTAGGCTGGGTTTTTTTTCTAGAAACTTGCAGAAGACCATCACCCAGTGATCCACTGCATGTCACTCTGACTGGTAACTGAGAAGTTTAGGATAAGCTGGTTTAGCCTCGCAGAACAATCCCAGCTAGAAGATGTTTCTTCTGCCCCCTGATTTCACTTCAAAGCAGATTTATCTAAGGTCTACATTACTAAAGTGAGTTTAGACAACTTGTCGTAATAAATCCATATACAATACATATACATATATGTATTGTAAATGTATATGCACGCTTATGCATACAGATAAAACAACATTTTAAAATTTCATTAAGCATGTGGAAGGGGAATTGCATTTCCTGCATCCGGGACTTAATAGGGAAGTGTTCAAAGGGGTTAGTTTATGCTGTTACTTCTTTCCTCAAAAGAGTAGGGATCTTTTTTTTTTCTATATAAATCACATTACAGCATCGTTACCTCTGTGAACAAAAGACTTATATTGGCTATAACATGCACTTGTTACACAAAAATTATAAATGGAGAGCAAATTTTCCTGGTAACCGCATTCAAGTCACAAGCCGTAGCAAACAGAGTGTTATCTGTCAGAAGTGTAAACCCGGGAGCCTTTACTACTTACTGTTCCAGATTAAAGAAAAGCAAACAACCAAAACCATACATTACGTACAGGATGAGTGGCTTTACATTCACAATTTCGCTGTCTGAGTGTCTAATTGCAAAACAAGGGGGTTTCCTGCAACTTGCATGTTGGGACTTGCGCCCATCTCACTTATGGCCAGCCTGTCTTTTGTTGGGTCTTTGCTTCCTAATAATGAGATTATTAATAGCCAATTCACTATATTTAAATATTTTTCTCTTTTCAAGGAGGAATCAAGGTAAAAACTCAGTTCTGCATCTGGCTTTCCTTGTTTTTTGTTTGTCACAATATCAGTCATGCCCTTGTTTTACATTGCCGTGCAACCGACTGTTTACAATAGGCCATCAATAGCAATCAAGGATCTGATTCTATCTCTCTTGCTGTTGTTGATTAAACAGGGAGAGAACGAACTGAAAGAGAACTTGACTGCTTAATCAAAATACAGTTTATTTACACAAAAGGGCATAAATTTGCCTGTAGTCAGGCCCAAAGAAATGGCTTTTTTCAAAAAAAAAAGCAGGTTTAGTTTTCTCTCTAATTATTAACTGTTCCTCCTCTAATCAAAAAGTTAATTTAAATCATGATATTATGAAAGAAAATTTTACGCAGCTTCAGAAATGCACGTGGATGAATGTGTGATCTGTAGTTCAGGGACAGGATCAAACACTGAACAGCCGCCTTGGATGAGACGGAAGATCAGCACAGATTGGTACATGTCCGCTAAAATGACCAGGACCAGATATCTCGGAGGGAACCTTAAAATCTTCTCGGCAGACAACCTCCTAATGGTAATCTCCATTTTCTTTCTCACCTCCACTTATTATACTGACATTTAGTAATGGTTATTAGACTAAAATTCTGAAGATTTCAAATGCTTTTTTTTTTCCTCCTGCCACCATTAACTGTCTCTTTAGATATATTTGATATCTAAATGACACTCCAAATTATTTTTCAATTTTATAAGTCTCTTCTACTTGTGCTGGGTTTCACAGTCTGATGATGCTCTGTGACAAAATATTGTAACATTCTATAATTTAGCACCTTCTAATTTCATTTCATAGCCTTTTATTTCTGTACTCTGAGGCAGGAAAGCAAAATTCCCAGTCTATCTTTAAACTGTGTGTTATTTTATATACTTTTTTCTTGTCTTACTCATTTCCTGTTTACCGTAAAAGATCTTTTATGTCTCTTCAGAGGGAGTTCACGATACAACACAATCTGTTAACTTCTGTTTAGACATCTCCTGTTCAAAGTGTACTACGGAGTGTCTATTAATGTAATTGAGACCGATATACAGAAAGATGTGTCGGTATAAAGAGTATTTCATACATTTACAGTGCGAAACTGCAAATGTAAACTAGGCAGAGATTAAAGTATGAGTATGAAGTGAACCACGGACAAGACATGTTCGTGTTAAGGCCTGCATGAAATTGGCTAGTCATACCCTGCCGCTCTCTTCCCTATTTTTAGCTGCGAGATCATATGAAAATACAGATGACAACTGTGCTAGATGTTTTCCTAAAACTCTGCTCCCGGGCTCTCTTGGCTGTCTCCAGCACTGGCACACCTCAGTACAGCCATCCAGCCCTGGCTTTAGCGGGTGAAACCTCTTCACGTGCCGAGTACGGAGATCGGTACTGCCGACGGAGACGAGCCAGGACCTCATCTAATGCCGCAAAACGCCTTCGACAGCATCTGCTCCCTCATCAGCACGCGGCGGTTCTCCGTCTGTGCCGGTCTCCATCCACGCTGCCGGACCGCATCAGCCCTTCACCAATGAGTTCACTACGCTGCTAGGGACGATTTGTAAGTAATGGGTTTTTCTGCACTTTCTTTTTCCGATTATTATTGTTTGCCACGTGAGAGAGGGAGTGAGAGAGGTGACAAAAAAAAAAAAAA
>VXBL01008151.1:599513-616940 GCA_013400195.1 Aramus guarauna
AAAGAAAATAAAGGCATTTGCAATGAGTTCTTGAAATGTTTTAAATATAAGGCTTGGTCTCAACTTTTCCTCTTTAATTTGCTGCTGCTGCTACTTCGAATTTTCAGGGCCGTTTGAGCCCTGTAATAACTTGTTTGATTTATAGTTATAATGATTTATTCCTGCTGGGGGGGAAACCATGCTGATTACTTGTCTCTTGTTTTTGCTGTGTCACTCTCTATGCTCATAGTATGTATTGCAATGATTTTTCTAAAAAGATAAAAAATCAATCAATATAATTTTCTAAAAGCAAACACTTGATGTACACACTGATACACAGGCTGCAAACTATATTGTATGTGAAAATGAACACACCTGTTGAGTGTACAGATTCATTTTTTTTCCCAGAAAAGTATGGTTTTCTATATACCAGGAATCAGATGTGTCCTCTGTTAGGTTTTTTTTCTTCCTCACATAAAACTACCACTTTAATCTATATTCTCACCATGGCCTACTGCAATCTATTATCTTGTTTGCTTTTTTTGCCATGCACTAGGCGGATAGTTTCAATGATTTTCCCTTAATAACCTCAAACCGTTTTTCTGATCGTTGCACCGTATGATGGTCCTACTTAGTACATATTCTTTAGCTTGAGTTTTTTTGCTCCCAGACCAACCAGTTTCCATTTATACACACTACAGTGAATCCAGTAGAAAAGCCATTCAACTGGATGTTTTTATATGTGGCTGTTTTGTGTCCTTTGAATGAAATTCATTCACCACCTTTACAGAAGGCCAAGAAGCAGATCATTTTGAGTGCTCGGGAGGTAATTTTTTGCTGCATTCAGCCTCCCGCACAAAGGGGAACTTTGCTCTTCTTTCAGTATTAGCATTGTGCCTGCAAATAGAAATCATTTTACCTTCAATTAAGCTTGCTATGCATCAGTGGCACACTACTGACCTCAAGTTTATTCCATCCTTACAAGAGAGAGGAGAATACATTTCACTGCCCTGAAGATACATTTCTTGGTAACTTGTAGCCACTAATCAAAAACTAATCCAGATTACTAGCGACTAAAAACCGCATGCATCTGAAGCGTGGAAAGGTTTAATCAGAGAATCACAGAGTGGTTTGGGTTGGAAGGGACCTCAAAGACCATCTAGTTCCCACCCCCCTGCCATGGGCAGGGACACCCTCCACTAGACCAGGCTGCTCAAATCGCCTCTGTCCAGTGTCTCCAGAAATTGTCATTAATGATGATAGGAGATATTTGTTTTGGGGAAAAGGAGCGAGCAGGTAGTGATGGCGTACACGGCCTCCTTCCATCCGCTGCACTGTCTGCGGCGCATTAACTCATTTTCTTGTCTAGGAATCGCTCCGCAGATTGACTGGTTTCATTCACCAGCCTTCCTAGGCAGAGCTTGGAAATAAAATAAAAAAACAAACAAACAAAAAAGCGTGGCATCCTGTCTACCTAGTCATTTATTTATTATATGGTTTCCTTGCTTCAGTCCACTCTCTGCAAAGCTTTTGTTTATCTTTCTTCTTTGCCTTGTACCTGCACTTCAAGCGTAAGGCTGCTGCCTCTGACATCTCTGCAGAGAAAGCCGAACTCGTGCTCCCACGTCTCCGAGCAGGGACTCTCCCCAGGAGCTGGCTGGGGAGGGAGCAGGGTCACTACCAGAATACCAGGCAGTCTCGACTGCCAGCCAGCGCCGGCAGTATCACGGGCACTCTGGCTAGCAGAAGAAATCCTCCCATAGTAATTTTGTGACACTTACTTGATTTGCAAAATTTTTGGTTTTGCCTATTTGTTGGTGTCCTTTTTTATTTGCTTATAGAAGAAACTTATTGAAAATATGAAAATCTAAGAAATAAACCCTAGTGTGCATCTAGAAAAAAATATTAAGATCAGTGACAATTACATGACAGAACTCCTATGGACTAATTACTAGTCAGCAAACAAACATTGGTTTCCTAACAGAGGGCTTTTTATTTTTTTTCTGATTCCTCTCCCCCGCCCCCTTATAATCTGGCAGTTTCTCGAGCATATTTCTTCACCTGCTAATATTCCAAAAGGCACTGTTACTGTCTCCTGCATCTTCAGCACCCACCAATTCCAATCAAAAGAGCAGCAATGTAGCTGGATACCCCCTGTCAGGCATTTCTTCACTCCCTAGCAGAGCAAGGAGGGCAAAGCCAGTATCACAGACCGCTTTCCTTAGAGGCTGTAGTCAAGTGACATGAGAAGTTAAAGCCTTAAAATGAAGTCTTGACTTCAACCCTCATTTTCTGTGTCACAGAGTGGCAACACCCCAGCAGCGGGTACGGTGCAGCTTAAGGAAGGAGAGAGGGGCTGCACCCTCTCATGGCCGATGCTGCCAACTATCTCCATCAAAGTCCCGGGGCTATGGCCAGGCTGCAAACCTTCTGACAAAAGCTCATTTGCAGCTGTTAATGCCTTTACAAGAAGTGCATAAATAGTTCAGGCTGAGAATTTTCTCTGGTAACTCGTTAAGGGCAAGACTCAAACCCCTGCAAGTCCGTGATACGCGTCTCGGTAGGCTTTGGTTCTCTTTGGACACAGCAACCAACTGCAAAAGGAAAAGACGAGGCAGAGCTGGGCAGAATGCTGGAGAATACTGAAGCAGGGAGGGAGGGACGGCTGGAAATGCCCAGCACCCTTTTGGGCCTGTAACAGATGACAAACAGAAAACCAAAGAGTAGCTGAAATCACCTTCCAACACAAAAACATTCCTCTACGTTTATCCTAGCGAAAAGGTCTTGTTTCTCTCCAGCCGTCTCTCCGAGTGACCTGGGAGCTGATCCTCCATCTTCTGACTCCTTGGGGGCCTTTCCAGCCCTCAGAGTGCCCAGCCTGCTTTTGAGGCACGTTTCCCAAGAAGAAAAAAAACCAAAAACCAGCATTAACTAAACTGTAAATGCTGCAGAGGATCTTTCCTCCAAACTGGTACTGATTCTGCTTTATCACTAATTTCTGCAACGCTGCCTTCGAGTCTCAGAGTTATTTACTGACCACAGCCCCCCTGTAATTAAGCCGTGGGTTTGCTCTGAAAAGTAACCCTAGGAAAAAAAAACTGAAATAAAAGCATCACGTGATGTCACATAACTGCAGGCCAAATTGTGTCCTCAGTTACCCTCGTGCAATGCCATTAACAGTCGGCGAGGTTGCAGAGGTGTGACGGGAAGCCGGATTTGGCCTGAAGAACTGTAAATCCCCTGGGACAGCAGCTAGAAAAACGCCAGTCAACTTTGGTAGCCGGAGCCGAGCTGCGGAGCTGGCGGGTACGGTTAAATCACATTGTAAATGTATAAACCGAAAAAAAATGTTCCAGATGACATGTTCTTCCCCTTAAATCCTCTCAGCTCTCACCTGGGGATGTGAATATCTCTTGACGTACTCATACAGAGAGAGGCAATGCTGAAGAAAAAAAAGTCTCCTATACAAAAAAAAAAAAAGATTTGAGCTTGTACTTGAATGGTTTACTGGAAAAATCATAACTTTCCATATGTATTTTTCTTGGAATACCAATTGTCTGTTTTTCTTTACTCTCATAACCTAAGCAAGAAGGGAACAGGTCAAACAATGTTAGAGACATTTTATGCTTTGCTGAGATCCCAGTGCTGAGATGTCTGATGTTAGCAACAATGGAGCAAAAAATTTAAATGACTGAAAGCTATTTTAGAATAAATGTGTCTTGCATAAGTCGCATACACAAGAAGAAAATAAAAATTAAGGAAAATTGCTCAAATGAAAAACATAAGCTGTGCATATCAATAGACTACAATATGTAGGCTTGCATATTCTAGCTGCCATTGCTCTATTTGGCTTCAGAAACAAAATTATTTAGGATAATTATAATTACAGCTGGTAAGAATTTCCACGCTCAGGGAAACGCTAACATTTCAACATTTGTTTTCATGCTGAATCAGAATTTAAAAATTCAAATTGCTCTCAGAGAAAAATTCGGAAAAATTATGATTCTTAGGTATTATATATAGATACTGTCAAAACACTGTCCTACATATATCAATATCTGCAGCATCTAGAAGGAACATATTGTAATATTTGATTTGGTATTCCAATATGATTACAAAGTCAACATGAAAGGAATAGGAAAATTAAACGCTTCAATTCACAAAGCAGAATATTTTGGTGTTGAACAAGCATGTTGAGGTGAGCTTTTCAGCACTGTGGAAATGTTTACATTTTTGAAAAAAAAATTATTTGCTAGTAGTAAACTTTTTCATCCACTATTGTTTTACTAGCTAGCTTTTGACACCTCTCAGCACTTCTCTTTGACAATATCCTGGCCAAGCAGTTTGTCTTTCCTTCTCCCTTCCTTCCTTCCTTTCTTCTTCTACATCAGTATGATGACAAAGCAGCTTGAATACTGTATTTGGATATATTTTTACAGTGCCTAGTTATATCCAGACCTTCACATCTCTGGACCAATGTGCAAAATTGAATCCTCATAAAATCCAGGCAAGGCGAGCAAGCAGATCAAAGGATGGACAAGGAGAGGTGTGCGTTTAAGGGCAGACCTGGGATTAGAAACAGCGTAGCGCTGGCTCCTACGCCGTGCTTCAGACCGTCCTGCCTCTTCAGCAATGCCTCGGTGCACCAGCTCACAGGAAGAGACCGGCCAGCTGAAGCGCCACGCACTAAACCGGATTTTCAGTGCGCTGCTGACAAGGCAGTCCATGCACGGGGAGCGCGGGTGATGCACCTTCACCGGCCTTTCGGCTCAGACGGAGGAACGCTCTCCGTGAGGCAGAGCTCCTGCATGTCCCAGCAGCCTGCCTGGCTTGCACCGCGGAGCTGTCTGGGCTACGGCAGAGGAGACCCTCCACGGCACACCCCGAGGGCGCGCAGGTATTCGGGCTACGGCATCCAACTGGACCTGCTCCAGAGCAAAACCCTGCAGCTGTGGGGGTTCCCCGGTACCAGCTGGTTTTCCCCTGGTCTGCTTCTGCTGAGCTGCACCGGTGCTAGTGCAGATGTAGCCGTAACAAGCCACGTGCCATCCACAGTATTTGGAATATTCTTGCAACTATTAGTTAAGATTGGACCTTTTTGAAAGTATTTGTGAAGCATAATCCTTAAGAAATGTGGTAAAGACGCTATAGAAACATACAGGCCCTACGGCAGAGCAAAGCTAGGGTAACATAGGTGCAGCCGTGTTAGCTACCCGTAAAGGCGATGCTCACACGCGGATGGGGAGGAGCGCTCCTGCACTCCCCGACCCATCTCTGCAACCCCTTCGTGTGTTTCCCCGCGGCTGGAAGCTGGGTCCTGGGGCAGGATGCCTCCTGTGACACCCTCACGAGAGATGCCTCAGCTGGACGAGGAGGCGGCCAGCTCTCCTGAGCACGCTCACCAACGCTTAGCTCAGTGACAACGCAAGCTGCAGTGCAGGATATCCTGCTGCTCTCCTCCCCACAGGGAACTGCATCAACCGCTTCGCCGGAAGGAGGGAGAAATACTGTTTGGCAACGACGCGTCTCTTACCCAACAACGAGAGCTGCCGTTCCGCAGCCGGGTGCTCGCCCTGTCCCCGGCGTGAGCGGGCTGGGGTCCCCGGCACCGATGCAGACGGTCCTTAGAGGGAGAGCTGCGGGGTCCCCTCGTGCAACACTCGGGCACCTCTGCCACCGCCCGGAGTAGCCTGCCTGCGCGTCGGCCGCGCAGAGGGCTGCGGCAGAGCAGCCCCCACATCCAGGCACCTGCGCTGGGTGCCCAAAGACAGGCGCTGCAGGAATCCGCTCTTCGTTCTTCTTTTCGATAAACTGCCTCCACTAATTGCCTTGGCTTTAGAGTCGAAGGCCTCTGGAGTAATGAACAACTGTTATTTCTAGTGCAATGGGATCGCTGTCTATAATGGTACCCCTTAATTGCTACTGCAGTGCAAATTATGAAAAGCAAGAATATCCGAATATAGAGACACTTGGCCCTTGTGACAGGAAATTAAGGTCTGGTCTCTAACACCGCTGCACGCCCTGAACTGCAGCTCAAGTCAAAACGAATTACAAACATTCAATACTTCGAAAAGCAAGCTCTTAACCTTTGCAAACAAGAGTTTACAGAGCTCACATCGTGTGTGTTCTGGCTATCCCTAAGAATGTCCGATGCTTTTTCAGATCCTATTAATCTGGGCACCCCGGTCCCATCAGAGTTAATGGCAAAACATGGCTAAAAAGGTTGAAGTGCATTTTTTAAAAATAATTGCTAAATCTGTGGGTGTATTATCTTTTGAAGTTGTAGTGAGATTGATTGCTTAATTGATTGTTATTTTTTACTGTAAGAAAAAGCAAGCGAATGTTGCTGTATCGTCCGCAATATCACATCTTTCCTCTTCCTTCCTATTTTTCATGCCTTAAGAGTCTATCGTTTCCAGCTTCTTGGACAAAATCTTTTTCGTACCTGTTCATGCCTTCCTTCCTTCCTGGAAGCAATAATGTCCAGAACAAACTCGGGCTTCTGAGAAAGAGCGTGTTATCTCTACAGTGCCATTCTAATAGTCCAAGAATTGAGTCTAAATAATTAATCTCCACCGTAAACTGTCCGAAAAGCGTGGTACTGTCAAACAATAGCAGTAAACAGCTGAGGAAAGGTCCAATCCTTCTCTTACTGATGTCAGTGGGAATTTTGCCAGGAAGCTCAGCATGAGCAGGGTATAGCCCAAAGTAATCAGTTCTACAGATGATTACATGAAAAGCCCTTAATTATAGCATGATGATTGAGTATTATTACAGTCATGAGACAGAGGCATCTTCTGGAACCAAAACCAAGAGAAAGAACGTATTGAAGCTATCCCTCCTCCGAGTTGTGCCTCTTTGGCAGCAGCCTTTCATCAGATGACTTTTCACATGTTAGCACAGCTACTCTGGTTTTGGCCGCAGCCTGACATGCACAGCGAAACGAGCCCAGACTTCCTGTTCCACAGTTCCTCTCCGCTAAAGGTCTCTCAGCCCACGTAGCCTGCGCCGTTTGGTAAGTAAAATGTTTTCGGCAAACCCAGGAACACCCTGCACTTGGTTGTCCGTCTCCTCGCTCCGCTTCAAAGGCGAGTCTCGCTCCATAGGTGCCTTTCTTTTCCAGGCTGGGGAAGGGGGAGGAGCTAACGACCGTGCGAGATGGCTGCCGTCCCGATGAAGGAAGACTGTGGTGCAGACCCCCAGCGCCAGACGCCTGCTTCTGCCGCCTCGACCGACCCGCCCGGCGCTCGAGCTGAGAGCGCGAGGAAGCGCGGTACAGCCATGAACTGGGCACTGAGGGCACCGATGACGCGTGCAAGCTAACGGGATGCGCGTGCAAACGCGGCCAGGATCTTCGCGGTTCCTCAGTGAGCATTTGTTAGGCAGGTAGGCGGATGGACAGTTTTGCACGGTTCATCTGAGAAAGCGAAGCTTGCAAAGAACCCTGTAAAAGCAAAGTCTGTACGAAGATGGGAATATGATTAGACTTTGTACGAACTTTGGGTTAAAATGTTTTATTATTACTTACATGTAAGGAAGTTCATTTTCTCCCTGTTACTTGGGGGTCAAAGGGAAGCCTGCCCTCCCTATTGAAATCAATAATTTGGCAGGTTAGCAAAATCTGTCTTAATAAAGACAAAAGGCAAATATTTATAAAACATGCATAGTCACTTCACTCAGCGTCACTAAATCATTAATAGTCTTTGGTTCTGGTTTTTATTGTCAAAGTCACAGGAAGCTGCAGTGATGACAGCAGGAAAACACACGTCCACAGCAAGTTTTAGGTACATTTGGGGGGGGATTTTCTTCGCTACCCTACTTATGAGAGAAGTTTTTATGTCGCATTTTAATTTATTTTCCATATTTGTATGTTGCTTACGTTTCTTATCTGAAAGGAACTGTGAAACTCTCCCACTGCTTCCTGCCTGAAATTGCTCTCTCTGGATGCAGCTCTGATTTCCCTGTCATGATACGTGTTGTCAGGCTTTGTCTCCTCTCGAAATTATCATTAAAATGGTACACTGGCAAGCAGCCCCATTTGTAACGGTGGGGGATTCTGAAATATTTTCGGTTATTTTCATAATAGCAGTTGGTAATTTCCTGAAGCTATGCATTCTGATTAAATATCTTTTCTTTCTGCAGTCCTGTGAAGCTGTGGTGAAAAAATCACTGCTGTTTCATTTTAACCTCTCAAAGGAAAAGCAAAAATCAGTTGCCTAGCGAGCAGAAGTACTATTGCCTGTGTTAAAAGGTCAAGGAAAAAAACGTGCTGAAAACTTTTTGGATACTTCTACAAAGAGATGATATATGACTTGGGAGTTGTTTATTGCACAAAGGGGTCTGCATTTGACCCTGTGTGTCCTGCTCTCACATACTTAATGCCACTTAAAGGAGAGGAGTATCTGTATTCCTCAGACAAGCATTCTGACATTTCAGAAAGATAACAGCTACCTCTCAGTTTAAATAAACTCAGAAATGTGCCTGCAAAATCATTTGTCATCCTTTATAGAAATGTCAGAGTTCCAGATTAAGCGATAGAGGTATTCAATTCTTTTCGCTCTTTGACCATGTGCTAAAATAAGCGGCAAATGAAAAGCTGTTGGGCTTATTTTCTAAGGGCTGCTACTACATTTGGTAATACCTTCCATGGAAGTCCATCACACAATACATGTCTTACAGTCCTGAATATTCCACCTACTCTAACCTACGCTATCCTTCAGTTCTCAAGATCTTTGTGCAGAGCAGCTCACGTGTCACACATAGCAAACACGCTGCACCTCCCACTAGGGTGGATGCATTTCTGGGGTGCTGCAAGCTCAAAGTATTAGGGTGCAACATCAATTCCGTACAGAAACCTTCGGAAGTGAGAGCTCGGTCTGGATTTGGGCTTTGTGGAGACCTAAGTGGGAGGGAGCACAGGGAATTTATGTGTTTTACACAAAGATTCTTGGCACACCTATAGCCCCAGCACTCTGGAAGCACAATAACTGCCAGGCTACCAGTGTTTTCAAGGGACAGTGAGGAGATGGAGCCACAGCTGCTGCTCTTGTGATTTGCAAGAGACAGGAAAAATCCCCAGGAAAAGGAAGAGAGAGCCCCTCTATCATGTACAGCGGGAAGATGCCCCGTCAGCCACACAGTACACCAGAAGGCATCACTGCATCCTGCATCTTTTACAGCATTATCAGAAAGTCTGATAGACAAAGCTTTCACATTACCGCTCACATTCAGTAAGACATCTGTCTGGACTAGGCAACCAAGGTGAAGCAAAATGCCTCCCCCTTCCTTATCTGCTGCTATAGAGGCATGAAAAGTGCCATACATCAAAACAGGAGGAGGGAGAAAAAAAACCTTCTTATCTCCGTCAAACCCTCAACCTCTGCCACCAAGCTTCCAAACTGAAAATACTCCTCTTCCATTGCAATGCACTGGTACAAGAGTTCCCCAATGACCTGAGCCAGCAAGCGTGTGAGCTTGTTGTCTCATCTGTCTCGACGCGGAGCGCTAGTTAATTCCGGCCTGGGTCCTGCGGTGAGCTCAGGTGGGCTGGCACAACCTCTGGCCGCAGCTGGACTCCAGGCAGGTTCAGCATCCCACCCGCAGGGACTCTGTGGCAGGGTCGGGACTCTGGCGACTGACCCAGAAATCAAAGTGGCCATGAAAACTCTCAGGGAAGCATTAAAGTAACATTCCCTTTGTGTCACTTATTATTCTTTCCTTCCAAACTTAGCAGTTCTATCAACTCCTTGTTAAACTAGTGTTCTGGAAGCAAATGCATTCTCGCAGCCTTTGGTGATCTGTTTCAAAATGCTTTTCAACTAGTTAAAAAAGAAAAAGAAAAAAAGAAGGGATTGTGGGCTAATATCCTTCCTAATAACCACAGAAACCAGAATCTTCTGGAGAAAATTAGCATTTATCTCTTCCCTGGTGTAAATCACTCTAACCCACTTTTCCAATTTGCCTGATGGTGAGGGATTGCTAGGCAACACCACACTTGCAGGTCAGCTGCCACTTTATGAGGATGCCAATGTCAATTTTCTTGAGGCACACACTGAAATTTTTTTCAAACATTATGATGGCATTTAAGATTAAGAGCATTTAAAGATACTTGGCTAATCTTCCTACTGTAATACTAACTCTTGCTTAGTCTAAAGTTGTATTGCGAGATCTGAATATTGCTTGGAGTGTCTAAATATTTGGAAGTAAAGCCTGCCATTTTCTTCAGCAGTATAATGAAGTAAGGTACAGAATAAAGCCTGACTTTAATTATAAGGTGTCCTTTCTCTTACTGTGCCTGCCTTCCCTGTTTTTCATGCCAACAGCAACTCTTTGATTTGACTTGACGGAAAACTGAACAGCTAGCCTGAAGTAGCAGATGAATCATTCTAATATCTGATAACTTTCCCAAATAAAGGCAGCCCTCTCCAGGAGCAAATGTCAGTCTCCGTCGCTTAACAAGCTTATCTGAGCCAATGTAGTTAGCCGGGACACTCTCACATGGAAAAGCCGAATGCAGATGGTGGGATTTGCAGCGTGTTGCCAAACTGCCGAGTAGGAAGTGATATTCCCCATTTCCAGCCGAACAGCCTGTGCCTGAGCAAGTGCTGAAGAGTAACAGATACATGCCCTGTTGCAAAAGTTCCCAACCACGCAGTACTGAAAAATATAAGGTGCACCTCATCAGGCCACCGCTGGTGCTGGGGCATCTCCTGCTCTCCTTCTGCTCAGGTGCTGCAGAGGTCCTCTTCCTGCGGGCAGCCCGGGAGCCTCGTCCAGACACTCAGCTACTTCAAATAAGTGCCAGCTAAGGTTGGTTTTTCATAAAAGTAAGCACTTGAATACAGCGCAGAAACCTTTTTAATAACGAGTACCTCATTAAATTGGCAACTTCCTTGCAAACGGTGCTTGGAGCAGCGAGAACGCAAGCGTGAGGGATAAAATTCACCAGCGACCCACGCTGCTAAACTGGGATTGCCCAAGCCAAGCGCTCGGGGACGTGAGTTAAAGCGTGGCTTGCACCTGAGCCCCAGGAGCCCGGTGAAGCCCAGGGGAGAGCCGGGGCTGAGGGACTTCCAGGGAGCTGGGCTTCCCTCCACCGAGGCGGCGAGTTCGCCGGGCAGCATCTCCCTCTGAAGGCTTCCCCCGGCTCCGGCCCCTCGCCACCGGCCCTGGCTGGGCAGCGCAGTCCACCCCAAACCATCCCCTGACTGTCAGGCTTGGGCAAGCCCCATTTATTATAGCCCAATTCAGCAGGCACCTGGCTCAAAATAGGATGTTTAGTCTCAAAAAAAAAAAAAAAAAAAAAGCATTCTTAAAAGCTAGTATTTTGGGGATTTTTTTTTTTAAATCTGTTCCCTAGTCTGTGAACCTTTCAGTACAGTAAGATGCCACTTCTTTCCTAGAATCCTGATTGTTAGACATACGCTTTTCCTAAAAGTACAGGGAGGCTAATATAATCAGATGTAATTAGAAAGTCAAAGTTGAGGATTTTAAAAACAGCAGAATCTAATCAAACACAGCTGTCATCACTGTCGCAGTACTTACAGCAATCTCCCTTTTCAATTTTCCATGTGTTTTCACCAACATAGGGGTTAGTCATTTAAGCCGTTTTAATTATACTTTTACATCACTTTTTTGTTTGTGTTTCTTCTTTGTACTAGATCTAGCTCTTTGATGAGATCCGCACACACCGAGGTTGCTCACACTGCTCTGAAGCTACAATTCGGTTACCACAGCTTCCAGAACCTTGCAGATGATCCAAAGAAATTTGAAAAGATGGAACCAAAGTTTTCGCAGAGGTCCAGCGACTTCATACGGAGCCCCAGGGTCTCCCTCGTCACAGGGGCAGCAACACACCACCTCATTTTTTTGATGAAAACCATGGAGCGCTCACATGCATTCAGCATGACAGAAGATCGAAAGTGAAAAATTTCTAGCCGGCTTCTAAAATGTCAGGTAAAATGTCAGCTAGCACTGCAATAGAAAAAGGAAAACCTAATGTAAAACAAGAATACTCTGATTAGCGTGTTGCTTTCTAATGAGTATTACACATTCAGCGAAACCTCTGGGCTTCAGAAATAATAAAAAGTACTGAACGGGTGAAAAAAATCACTGCAGTCCACTGGTAACTCATGTGAAAGGTCCTTTATGAAGTGAATCTGTCTTTGGACACTTCTTTAATTGGACAATCCTCTCATCAAAGGGTAGATATTAAGCTCTCACTAAAGTCAATAGGAACTTTATGCATCTCAGAAGAAAACTTGGCATTCATTGCAGTTCCTCGAGGGAGAAGGAAAAGTAAGGGGGGAAAAAAAGTATTTTTAATTGAAGTTGTAAAAAAAAAAATGCTATTACAATTTGTGAAATAAACAAATAGATAAAGCCATATGATTATAAAAATCTATTGCTGTTTATAAGATTCTTTGAAAACATACATCTCTTAGTCTTTTACCAGAGGGCACATTTATTTTGTTCTGGTTTATCCTCCATTATGTTCATATTGCAATCTTTTACAGAATTTTCTCTCTAATTTATTTAATAAAATACCTTTTTTTTTTCCCCTTTTCAGAAAACTACCAATTTTAAAATTCTTTTTCCTAAAGATTATGAAGTAAAATAGAAATAGTACTTCTAGCATTACTGAATCCTTAGTTACTAGAATCAGAAACCATAAGTCCTACCAGTCACGTAAAATCAATAGCAAGCCAATCTTTATCTCAGTGGAAAAAATGATCAGAAAGGCCAGCTACCCTGCGCGCTAAAGAACCATATAAATCGCAAAAAGGAAGAACTTACTCAGCTGTTGACTGGCTCAGTCTATCCCATGTTAAAGCACAAATATCCTTTCTCCCTATTTTTGTCTCAGAAATAAAGAGGCACGAAGGAAGAATCTGCCACAGACTCACAGCCAGCTCCCCACAGCCTTCTGCTCGCTCTGCTCAGACTACGACGACACAACTCAACGCTTGTTCCACAGCCCGTCACGGACACTCTCCGTGGTTTTTCAGTTGCTAAACTCAGTCCTTTGAAGAGGAAACAGTCTGAAAAACCTCATCTCCCTCACTCTTCTTTGTACCTTTCGAGGCAGATGACTTTTCAGCGTGTTTTTACTTTCTTGCCAATGAGCTTGACTACACATTTAATATTTAAATTTATGTTGTTAAGTTTTCTGTAGTTTTTATATTATTCCACATATAAATCTGCTGGAATATACTCTGATGACAGCTGGATCCTTGGGTGTGCAGACATTGTCACGGTACTGTCAGTGTCTTCCAGAAGCAGCCTTTTGCGGACTCCAGACACCGAGTTAGGATGCCCAGGCCATGGAGGCCTTGATCTTTGGGGGTTTTTTCTGTGCCACATGATTATCGTATCAGCAAGCAGTGTTTATGGTTGTCACTTTTGTGGGGTTGATATTCAAGCCTTTCAAACTAAAAAGCTCTTTGGGGATCTTTTGGGTTTGTCAAGTCACAGAGTGATGTTATGGCATTACCATTTTCTGTCCCCAAGTCAGTTTTGTGCTCTTGCCACTTACGATCCATAGGGAGATGCTGCTGTTGACGCATCCTGGGCGGAAGGTACCAGGCACTTGGTTAAGGTGGCCTTCAGGGTCCATTTAGTCACTGAGGAACCGCTGGCAATGCCCAACTGCCAAGCAATACAGTCACAGCTCACGCGTTGCATCTTTCGTCCTTGGATTTTTCCTTGGTGCCAAAGGATGGAAACTGAACTAGACGGTGGGAACAGCCTGGCTTTCTGACTCCTCTACTGACTGCTTTCACAGGAGAGTTTTCTCTTCTGCCGTAGTCCAATCTACTGTACCAGCTGGAGATATCGATTGCCTGGAAACATTTATTTCCACTCTGCTTGAATTTCAGGAGTTGATAAAGTTTGCATTTTAAGGTAACTTAGCATTTCCTATCAGTGTTGCTAATGCAGGTAGCTGGTGCACTGACAGAGTTCTCCAAATAGCGATGGCAAACTCCCTCCTCCGATGTTAAATTCAGACCATTTCTTACGACTCAGCCCCTGTTACCTCAGCAGCGCAGTCCTCTGACACATCTGCCCAAACTTCATCCAGATATAATTTGAGAAGGTTTGAGCTGACTTCATCAAGACTACGACCTGTTTATGTGCCTTTGATTAGCCTAAAAAGTAAGATCTCCAAGCTTCCTGTTTACCTGATGGAGAGTGACGGACCTTTCTAGATGGTGCCCCAAAGTAACTAAATTAGATACTGAATGGAGACCTCTTCTGTCTCTGCTCATAACAGAAGATTCGAGGAAGAGTGACCTTCTAAAAATCAGCCTTTATGAATCCCACAAAACAGATCCAAGGGAAGAGTCCCCTGAACATTATTAGAGATGAACCTAAACTAAATCTTGTGCAGCAAAATTTGTCTTGCAAATGGAAAAAGTGAAATTTGTGAAATGCATCCTTGATTTTGTAATCTATTATTATTATTACCCTGTACCCAAGGGAAGTCTACTACGGACCAAGGAAACACAAGACCAAGGATGTTCTGACCACGAGATGTTAAATAAATTGTGTCTTGTCATTTCTCTTCAGATATCTCACTGAAAATGTCCTTAATTCCTAATACTTGCTACCTTTTATACAGTCCTCCAGTAAGCTGTTTGACAATGTTGGTGCAAGTGTTCACTGGACTGAAACCAATCTTCTATTTTTCAACACAGTGTTTTGTGACACACAAGTATTACACTTGAGACATGCTACATCTCTAGTAAATCTTTTTTTTTTTTTGTTGCCTCAGAAAAACGTGACATTATCCAGTATGATTTTCTCTCTGGAAATTCATATGTGTGCTGATCATCATTCTTTCAAACTTCAGATGTTCAAATATATCCTTTTCTACCATTTGTATCAGTAATTAACCACAGTTAAACATGCAATTTACTGAATGGCAATGGTGCAATTCCTTGCTTCAATTTTTTTAAAGAATTGCATCCTTTCTGCCCTATAGCTCTCGTCTATTTACAGTTTTATTGTTTCTTTAGCTAGCTATACAGATGTTTGTCTTCAGCTATTTCCCAACTGGTTGCAACTTTTCAAAATTCATTGTAGAAGATCAGGCCATGATTCTGACGTGTAAGCTATTTGAACCTAAAGATATTGTGCAGGTCTTTTTCTTTTTTTTTTTTTCCTTTTTTTTTAAACAATTAGATAATCTGATATAATTGTTAAGCAGTTCTATTATCACAAGATTACTCCACTCTTTATTATTTTTGCTAGATCCTATAAACACCTCATTTGAATTCTCAATAATTTGGTGTTTATCACTGTTCTTTTACTGTTCAATATACTGGAATGCCTAAAGTATCCTGACTTTTTTTGGAACTGGTTTTCTCTGAAGTTCAATGGGACATGCCCAACTACTGCCCTTCGCATCTTTTCACAGCTGCACCCACAAAATATAGTGCATTTGTAATATAAAAATAATCACTTGGTGGAATAACAGCAATCCAGAAGATACTTCTCTCTAATATTTGGCTACACTGGGTGAAAATTTTGATCCCTGAAAAATAATATTTGATCATTGAAATAGAATATAATGGAAAAATTCAAAGTGAAATCTTGGACTGATCTGAGTTGGTGGCAAGTATCCAGTGGCTTTGTAGATTACAGCTACAACCTCATAGAGAAGAAAATTGCAGAATTATGTCTATCTATAATGATACAAATTCCCAACTTATAAGAACACAAAATATTAACATTTTAGTGTTTTTCTGATACTAACCTTAATTATATTAGATTTTTACAGCTAGTTCTATAACTTTCAGAGCTAAAAATATTATTAAGTACAGAATGTTGCTAGTGTCCTGGTTTCAGCAGCGATAGAGTTAATTTTCTTTCTGGCAGCTGGCGTAGTGCTGTGTTTTGGATTTAGGATGAGAATAATGTTGATAACACACTGAGATTTTAGTTGTTGCCAAGCTGTCAAGGACTTTTCAGCTTCTCATACTGATCTGCCAGGGAGAAGGTGGGGGGCACCCAACAAGCTGGGAGGGGACACAGCCAGGGCAGCTGACCCAAACTGGCCAAAGGGATATTCGGTACCATACAATGTCGTGTCTTGTTTGCAGCTGGGGGCCTGGTGTGATAGCTGGGGGTCTTGCACATCATCGACTTTGGTGTGATGGCGTTTGTATTCCCAAGTAACCGTTAGGCGTGATGGAGCCCTGCTTTCCTGGGGATCGCTGGACACCTGCCTGCCCATGGGAAGTGGTGAATGAATCCCTTGTCTTGTTTGGCTTGCACGTGTGGGCTGAGAGGCTGGGCAGCTGGGGGTCTTGCACGACAGCTGGGGGTCGTGTATAGCATCGGCTTTGGGTGGGAAATTGTGCTGTTCATCACTTGTTTTGTAAATATTATTACTATCATTATTATTATTTTCCTTTTTGTGTGTGTCCTGTTAAACTGCCTTTATCTGAACCCATGAGTTCTCTCACTTTCACTCTTCCTCTCCCCCATCCTGATGGGGGAAGAGCGAGTGAGCAGTTGGCTGGTGCTTAGTTGCCAGCTGGGGCTAAACCACGACAGCTAGATAAAGAATGGTCATCAGATATCTCATAAAATACCCGTGGCGAGGGGCTTCAGTTGCTGGTACACAAGCTGCCCAAATGCCATGAGACAAGAGTTTACATGTGAAGTTTCTGCAGACCGTCAATGACTGCTTCACACAGCTGAAAATCCTACAAAACACGGGAAAAAATAATTTCTGTGGATTCAGTCCTAAGCAACATTTTGGAGTCAGTTCAGAGCTAGTTAGAGCTCGAAGCACTTACAGTTGAAGCTTTTGGAAAATTCTGTACCTTCCAAAAGATAGCCATATTTTTCTGGCAGCTGCGTGTGACCACAATCCCCGGTAAACGATAGCTGGAGCACATCAGGAGGGCTCCTGGACTGCGTCCTGCGCTGCCCAAAGAGAAGCCCTCTCACACGCGCTGGGAGATACGTGATATGAACCAAAGTCTGGGAAGTGGCAACAACCAGCAGTCTCATTTCAAAAGCGTGAGCTTGATCCAAACCAAAACACTAATGCAGATGCTTTCCATTAATCCCATGGGGTGACTGTTAAGTCCTACTATTACAGGTTTTTGACGCTCGTGCTGTGCCGTGGAGCTCCAGTTCTTCATGAATTCTATCTTCAGCAAATAAAATAAAATTAAAACTTAAAAAAAAAATATTGCTTGAAAGTAGGAAACAGATTTTCGAGTACCCTGAAAGTGTACTTTAGTTTCCTGGGCTCTTGGCTTCAAAGAAGCAGAAGCTTTTTTTTCTAAAATGAACAAGAAAAAGAAAAAGAAAAAAAAAATTTCAACTGAACTCAAGCATTTCACAGACCTTGAGAAGGACTGCACCAGTTAGGATTTGCTGTCTGTAGATAAGTTGAGCTGGGGAGGGGAGGGGAAGGGAAGGGGGAAAGAG
>VXBL01008151.1:616968-633051 GCA_013400195.1 Aramus guarauna
GAGGGGGAAAGGGAGGGGGAAGGGGAAGGGATATCATAGATTATTTGCTGCGAATTCCATGATGTTTGTTACCTCAACACGTTTGGTATCCTAAAGCTGCCAAGTGTGAAATAACTTTCACGCATCTGTCAGGCAGTTGAGACACAACTGCTGCCCGTTCATATCCAGTGCCACAGCTTCAGCTGGGTTGGAGCCAGAGCTCCTTCTTCAGTCTCCTTAGACTCTGCTGGAGGAAGGTAGGTATGTTAAGATATATCTACATCTAGATATAGATGAAAATTCACTGGAGCTGGGCCCAATGTAGATCCGAGCAGGGAGAGAAAGGAGCTGAGTTGTATTCGTTTCTTTATGTCCTAGCACTCCTGTGTGCTCATACGGTCCACCCTGACTCTTCCTGGCTTTGCCACCTTCTCAAAACAGCTCTCTCAAGCTGTGCAATGCTCTTCTGCCTCCCCAACTGTCTTCTCAATTTCTTCCATCCAACTCCCTTGCTCCCAGACTTTAATATAGTAATGGGTACAGTACTCTACCAACTTGTCAATGGCTGTTATTAGCTAGCTGGTGCAAATACCCATTGAAAATACTTCACTGGATATTTTCAATGGCAACACATGAGTTGTCATTGAGAAGAACAGACATAAAAGTTAAACATGCTCAGATTATTACCTCTTCACATTAAAAGTGAATCTTGGCTAGCTGTTGTAAACCTAGATCTTGTAACTAGAAGTGTAATAATTTCCAACAAAATGGTATAATAAGATACATGTAACATATAAGCCTAAACATTTTCTATGTGGTATGTTTCTGTATGTTTCCACCTATATTTTTATACAAATAATTACTGCATAACAGGCTCATTTCCCCATAAAATAAAAAAATGAAACCAGAAAGCACTAGCTGTAAAAATGCAGACAGTCAAGTTTACCCAGGAGATAACTGCTTTAGGATGAATTAATTTGTTCATGATCCATTATTATTCTTTGCCGACTTTGCAGGAACTCTAACAGATAAAAATTGTTCCAAGAGCCGTGTTTTCACTGTCAGTGATGCTTGTGCAAAACCTAAAAAACATCTTGGCAAAACAGTAAGACCTTAACATAAGCCCAAGGCTATTATTTTTCTATATAAATTTCAGTGTCAAAATGTTAGAAAAAACAAAATAATTTTCAAGCTGTGTCAAGGTTTAACCCCAGCCGGTAACTAAGCACCACACAGCCTCTTGCTCACTCTCCTCTGGTGGGATGAGGGAGAGAATCAGAGAAGTGAGAAAACTCGTGGGCTGAGATAAAGACAGTTTAATGGGTAAAGCAAAAGCCATGCGCACAAGCAAAGCAAAGCAAGGGATTCATTCACCACTTCCCATGGGCAGGCAGGTGTTCAGCCATCTCCAGGAAAGCAGGGCTCCACCATGCCTAACAGTGACTTGGGAAGACAAACGCCATCACTCCGAACGTCCCTCCCTTCCTCCTTCTTTCCCTAGCTTCTTATATGCTGAGCATGATGTCATATAGTATGGGACTTTGGTCAGTTGGGGTCAGCTGTCCCAGCTGTGTCCCCTCCCAACTCCTTGTGCACCCCCAGCCTCGTTGCTGGTGGGGTGGGGTGAGAAGCAGCAAAGGCCTTGGCTCTGTGTGAGCACTGCTCAGCAGTAACAAAAACATCCCTGTGTCAGCAACGCTGTTTTCAACACAAACCCAAAACACAGCCCCATACTAGCTACTATGAAGAAAATTAACTCTATCTCAGCCAAAATCAGCACAAGCTGCTAGAGGGTATTGCCAACTGTGAATAGAAAGATAACTATAAACATAATTATTCAGGTGTGCCCTGTTAAATAACAGGAAGATTTTAAAGGGCTAGCACAGTATTTTCTAAACACATTTTTTCCTGATAAGCAAGATAGACAGATAATAAACAATTAAGGTGATTTTCTCCTTTGCAAAATAGCATACAGAGGCAATATTAACAAGATTGTACTGGTTCCCAGCAGAATGCATGTGGAGGACAAGCCCTGATGTAGTTTTTAATTCCATTTCTTCAGGATCCCTATCAGATGTTTTGTGCAGCAATACCTTCTGAACAAATCCACCTGGGATCAAATTCCAATTATCATTTGAGAATTCAGTGGAAAATCTGCAGGAGCGAAGGACAAATATTTGGTCCTTAGGCATGTAAAAGAAGTAGTCATACTTGCAGTATTTTTCCTTCTGTAGCAAGAAAGAGAAGATTCCCAAAATATCACTCGTGGTCTATCACCGGTCTGTAAGCCATTTCAAAAGGTACACGCCTTGGAAGAGAAAGGTGCCCATTGCTGTGATGGCACATTGCTGTGACTGCTGCTCTTCCAGGTACAAGGCAAAAGAGGGCAGCGGAGCACTGTACATTTGAATAGATTAAACTAATGATCCCTGCAGATCTTTTACCTGCAGTTCTTTCCTGCAAAAATTATTACAATGCCTAAAAAAGCAATCATGTGGTATTAATAATATCCAGACAGTTTAAATAGGGCATCTCTTAAACTTTCATTGAAAATGGCATTTCTCTCCTAGCGAGCCTTGTAATCGATTGATTGAAACCTCCTTAAATTGCACGTTACCTTCCAAATCTCCTGTCACAGGAGACATTGCGTTTTCACTCACTTAATGGGATGCTCCATGTTGGTTTCATTTGCATCACCTCCTTCACGTGCAGTCCAGGGAAGTTGGTGTTCCTGCCTATAACAAAACTCTCCATGTTTAAAAAGGCTAACAGTAGTTTAGGTGTCCTCACACAGAGTAAGTTTTGTTTCCTTTCCTGTGTCACTAATAACAAACTGTGGGGGTTTTTGCCAACGTGCCACGGCCAGTTTTTGCTTATGTTGGGTGCTTTCTTCCTTCATTGAGCAGTTCTGCCTTCTGAATCCTTCCCAAGTGTTTCTAGACTTCATCCACACCAGGTCCATCTCTAAATGTGTTCGTTCATGCAACTTTAAACATTCAGCAATACCACCTGTTGTTCCCATATTTAAGAAAAGAGCCTGAAGGTCAAAGATATCTTCAAACACCTCTAGTTTTACATTTTAATAGAATCAAATTTGAAGTCTGAGTTTGCTTTAGTTTTCAGTCGAAGTCTGGGACGCTGTTTCCTTTTGCGGAAAGCAGCGGTTCCCACTTCTGCATAAGTTGACATGGATAATATGTCATTAAAAATAATAACATGTTATTTAAGAGGAATGGTCACAGTGAAGAACCCTAGCCTCTTTACCCGACAACCTTCTTTCATCTTGTCAACAACAGCCTTTAGTCTTTCTTTAAAATGACAAAGGTTTCCAGTGTCAATATACTCCTCTGACCGTCCTCGGGATGGCAGTGCTTTAACCACGTTTATTAGCAAAGCTCTTACTTTCCCATTATAAGCCAAAGTCTGCAACTCAAATGTCATTCACTTCAAAATGCTGCATTTTATTTAATGGCTATAACATGTCAGCACTGTCTCCAATGCTCCTTTGATGTAAAAAGACAAGGGGATGTGTCAAGATGCCTTTGATGTGCCACATCCAACTTGAAGTTTGAATTATTTATAAATGTTTGGAAAATTACATAAAATGATAGTGTAGTGATATGTAACCCGTTACCACTACATTCTCAGATCAAAACACAGTAATCACCAACATCATTATCTCATTCCGGAGCAGTTTCAAGGGTAGCTCGCTGGACTGGGATGCGTGGAGTTGCTTTATACGCCTGGTTCTGCCACGGTCCTGCTGGTGAATCCAGGGCAGCCCCCCCAGCCTCCTCGGCCTCGGTTTCCTCTCCTTTAAAGCAGGGGGGTAACACCCATCTTTTTTGTAAGGTGTCTGGGCATCACGGTGCTACGTAGTTTTTATATTTACAGTGCAGAGGCTAGATATTACTCCTGTTATTACAGGTTTTGTTCCATTTTTACAGTGCTATTATTCCTACTACTACAGTATCGTGTCTCCAGGGTGCCGGGTCCTGAGCAAACACAAATGCAGGCTGGTCAAAGCCCACCGCCGTTTACATTTGAAAAATGCTTTAGAAGTGTAAGATCATCCTTTCCACACCAGTGCACTTAAACTTATGGGAAAATCAATAATTTTCTCTACAAATTGACTAGGCCTTTTCCAGTAGGTCTTGCTCTGTGTAAAAAGGCACAAACCATCCTCAAATATATATAGAAAAACCTCGCAATAGTGCTAAACCCATGGATGCTGCTATTTTTCATGAGATGTTTATAGAAATACTTTCATGTTTTGGTTAACTCTCCGAGACAGAGAATAGCAGCTTTCTTGATGGATGAAATATTCTTGGCTTTTATTTTGTCCTTAACTAAATAATAAATCAATGTAGTAATTCGGTGATGTACCGAATAAGCAATCTAATACTAATTATCTCTTCTCCTTTCCTTAAATAGTTCATTTCCTGATTTATGTTTTTGTATGATGTGTATTTAGACTGATTTTTTTTATATAAAACTACATATGAGGATTTTATCATTTATATTTTACCTTAAATTGTAACATTTACATAAAGATATGTATATGTATCACCAGCCAAAAAAAAGCAAGAGCTGTGCTTGTCCAGGTCAGGTAAAAATCAAGAGACTTTCCAAATCTGAGCGTTGTCAGTTCTAAGGCCACAGGGTCCCCACGGCACTCCCGCACTGATAGAGGGGCATTTCCCCGCCACACACCAAACCTTGAAACAGAGAATCCCCGACCCAGAGGCGTTGAGCAGGAAAGGAGACAGGCGTGGACAAGCCACCATCCTCACCAGAGATAAAGTCCATCCAGAATGTTAACTCAGAAGTGCCTTTAATTTGTGATGGAGCCTATTTCCACTCTCACTCCTCTCCTCGCTAGAAGTTGGCATAAATGTGATGGAAAGCCATATAAACTTCAGATTGTCAGGAATTCCAGGAGCCGCTTTTGCAAACGAAGCACGGTCTCACCCTTCATTTCTGGGGCACTGACCCAGCCCATGCAATAAACTGTGACCCACAACTAAGGAAAACAAGGAAATCAAAGTCTGTTTGGTGAAGATGGACAAATGAGAAGTGACCACTTTTATTTCAAGCAATAAATGTGTGTACCTATGCGCATAAGCGTAACATCTCTTTAAACTCACGATAACAAATCTTCTTGGTGCAAACGTTAATGTAACAGATATCCCAGCGAATGTTCTAAAGAAACAGAACCGTTATGATTGGTAAAACCCCCCAAAAAAACATAGGTAAAGAATACGATTTGCTTGTACTTTTATATTGAAAAAGAAAAATCAAATTTTTACACATGGAAAAAACAAAATCAAGCTTTCCTCAGCAAGGACCATTATTCGAAGGACAGAGTATTCTGGGCCACAAGTGCCATCTGCTATGGAAAAATGTAGTCACTTTCCGCATTGAAAGTGCTTATTCTTCTATCTCATGATGCTCAAAGGTGATGATAATTTTGCATTTTCCAGCTTGTCCCCTATCAGGGCACAAAACCCACTGCCTACGTGTTGAAAGGGAAATCCAGCACAGGTTTCCAGCAGAGCAGCTCTGGTGGGAGGAGGATGAGGCTGGTAGGTGGCTGCAGGGCTGTATGTTAGGATAAAGAAGCGCGAAGATACTGTGCCAGAACTGAAATCAAGCGGTAGACGATCCAGCTGATTACAAGAGCAACATCTACGCTCTTACAACAATTATAGAACTGAAATATTAAGAGAAAAATAAAGGGATTTCCAGTTCAAGCATCTGTTCTACTCGTAAAACTGTAGCTCAAAGAGAAATGAAATCGCAGTGCCAGTGCAGACATCACAGGAACGTAAGAGGTCATCCGCAGGCTTAATCCAATCAACAGCTTTCTTAAAAACGGCAAATTCAGAAATGCATCTTACTGCACAGATTCAAATGCTATTTGAGAAAACATTCATTAAACACAGTGATACATGCCCACAGCGGGTGACATCAGGTTGTTAAGGCGCATCACTATCAATGTAGCATTGTGCATTCAAGCTTGTTTTCCAGCCTGCACCGAAGGGTGACTGCCCCAGTACAGCACGTCCTGACGTCACGGTCTCGCCCTACGCTTCCTCTCCTCAGCAGACACAGGACAGCCCTTGTCAGGGTAGACTCTTCTCTCTGTCTTTAAAGTGTCTCCACGTGCGCAATGCATCGCAGGGGCTGGCAATCCCAGACTTACCCGGGGTTTGCAACTTCCCAAAAGATTTGCCTGCCACCCATCCATGCTATACTATACACCAATTTCTTGCTCCAGCTACTGGTGAGGTGCCCCGAAAAACCGTTCTCACCCCCCCAAGCGCAGCTACCACCAGTATACCCCATCTGGGATGCTGTCTTTCAGCTAGCCTTCTCCTTGCTGACTCTCAAGAGGCTTTTAGTTATTTTTACAGTTATCGCAAGAACCACGTGATATCTCTCATCATTTAGAGGACCAAACTGTGTATAGTAAGTTTAGTTTGCTGACATTCATAAAAATAGCAGTAGCATACCCACAAGCTTATCCGGGAACAACTCCTTTTTGGTATATACAGAGGTTCTTTGGAGTGGCAGTTCTTTCACTTTCTTTCACAAAATCTGCTCAACCAAAGGCACACATTACATAGCTATATTTTTCAGCCATATACCAGGAACGCTTTTATCTCACGAGGTAACAGGTTGCCTTTTAATTTAGCAACATTTTATATAGAACACACATTACACATTATTAATAAACATTATTAGTTTTAAGGTCTGTGTGTCACATCATTGCCAAAGCAGTTAAAAAAAAAAAAAAAAAAAAAGGAACTTTGCTACATGGGCTGAAGAGTGACAAAGGTGGCTGGATGTCATCCGAGCTACATCACTTGCTTGGCTGCAACTGTCTGCAGCCTGAAGAAGGACTTCAACCATTTATTAATGCATATATGTATCCTCAGAACCAAAGCCTTTGCTAACAGAAATTGGCACCGCTCCACCGAAGTCAGCTGAATGTTTGTAACAAATGAACAGCTCCTCCACAGCGAGCAAAATTTTGCTTTCCTTTATGTATCATCCCACATGCCCATAGGATTTTGCCTACGTGATTAAAAGAGAATGACTCACAACAGCGTCTGCAGTGTCTTCCAAGCCTGTTCCTGCCTCCTCTGTTGTGCTCTACCTTCCAGCTGACCGTATTAATAAAGCCAAAAGTAAGAGAAGAAACCCTTGGCTGTTAAAAAAGGTAATGCTATGTCGCAGTACTGTCGCATGCTTACCCTTGGAACCCACAGCACCTCCAACACATGGACTCAAGTTCAATGAATTTGGTGTGAATGTCGTGTTCCCGGGACGGGAACAGTCGAACATTTAATTCCTACGGGCAGTAGGTTCATAGAAGTTCTGGAATACATACATTAGATATACTATCTGTTTCCAGTTCATTCACTTGAGTACTTCCATGAAATTTTAAAAAGGGAATCGCCATGTGAATTTAATACACAATACAGGATCTTGCTGCTTCATACATAATTTAGTTTTAGAACTAAGACAGCTTTCATAAACTTAGCTAAAAAGCAAGCTTTCTCTTCTCTTCCACCTTTAATTTAAAACCTCTCCAGGCTTGTAAGCCCACATGAGGGAAAAAATTAAAGTCACTTCAGAAATCTCCAAAATAGCAGTTTATGCATTCAAATATGTAATAGCCTGGATTTTTTTTTCTAGGCTCAAAATGTTTTCCATCATGATTTGACACATCTTCAAGTAAAAAAAAATCAACTGAGGTATACAAATGTACCTTTCCATGCGTTTAGTAAAGGAGGTGGCAGTGTGTCTGTGTACTAACACGAGAGAAAAGTTTGAACCCCTGACAACAGACACGCTGCGGCTCTCATTTATTCGGGATTTGCACTGAAAACAGTTACTCTTGATTCCTTAGACTTGTCATTTTTCAAATAGACTTGAGCGTACACCAAAACGTCAGAATAAAGCAGATCCACTGGCACTGTGTGGAACTTCCCTGCTGTGCCCAGCGCCTGCCCAGCATCCAGGAGAGCAGGCAGGTGTCGCGGCACAACTCCGAGTGCTGAGGACAAGGGGTTTTTCTACCTGGGAAAAAAAAGTGCAACGGCCTTTTGCATTAAGTGCCTTTTTCTCCAGTTAGTATTCCGCTCTCCATCTAAATATAAACTGTGAGTAGTCTAGGCATGAGGTAACAGGTTTGACGATGAAGCATGCAGTTCCCATGGGATTGCTTTTCTCTTCAAAGCAGTTCACGTTCCAGCCAGGCAGTACCTGAAAATCCTATTGTACCAACTACCTGTATGGACACTGTAGCTAACGTAACAGGCTTTGTACAGCTGAAGACGAACACGAAGTAAGATAAAAATTGGACAAGATTATGGAAAATATTATACTGCACATGAGTATGCCCAGCATGATTATATTATAGTCAGAGCGATGTAACTGAATTAATTTCCAGTTCCTAGAAATGTGCTAGAGTCCCCACAGAGGCGTATGAATTAAACAGTCTATAAGTACATTGCCATCTTTGTTTTCAACCTTCAGGCTACTATTATCTGTGATGGCTTCATTCTCCACGCCCATATCAGCACAGTGGTCATTCTGCTCTGGTGAGGGACTGCCGGGTACCATGTCAGCTCCAGACCACACCAGACCCAGAAGTGTTGTGTAGGAGCTGTGGGTGTAAAATCTAAGGATGGTCAGGGCTACTGAGGATGGATCCCCACTCTGACCCAGTCTCAGCTCTGTGCCTCCGTCTTTTTGATTTACCTGGCTAGCACACAGAGTTAAGGAAGAGAGTGAACTACAACAAGCAAGCCACTGCTCGTTCTAGCAGAAGACTCTCAAGAGTACATAGTTCATAGGATCATACAATCTTAGGAAAATTCAAGTTGGAAAGGACCTCAGGAGGCCTGTAGTGCACTCCACTGCTTAAAGCAGGGCCAGCTTTGAGCTCACACCGCGTTGCTCAGGGGGTTTTGAAAACATCCATGGATGGAGACTACGCAACTTCTCTGGGCAACCTGCCTGACTGGACTTACAGGGAAAAAGGTTTTCCTTATGTCCAGTCCAATCCTCCCTTGCTTCAGTTTATGACCATTGTCTCTTATCCTCTCCCAAAGCACCACTGCTAAGAGCCCAGCTCCATCTGTTTGGGACCCCTTCCAGGCACTGCAGGCAGTGGTACTGCCAGGTGCCCCAAAGCCATCCCTTCTTCAGGCTGACCCAGCCCAGCCCCCCCACAGCTCCTCCTCACAGCGCAAATGCTCCAGCCACCACTGCTGAGCCCTCTCCAGTTGTACGTGTCTGTCCTGTGCTGGGAGGACCAAAACTGAATGCAGTATCTAGATGTGGTCTAACAAGTGCTGCGCAGAGGGGCCTAACCCCTTCCCTCAATCCATGGGCTGTGTTTCTGCTCATACAGCCCCAGAGGTTGTTGGCCGCCTTTGCTTCCAAGGCACACCGCTGGCTCACATCCAGCTCACTGCCCACCACCGTCCCAGGGCTTCTTCCACAGCGTTGCTCCCCAGCCCATCCACCCCCGGCCGGTGGTGTTGCAGAGGCTGCTCCCGCCGTGGTGCAGGCCCTGACATTTCACTTTGCCGAGTTTCGTGAGGTGCCCGTTGGCCCATTCTTCCAGCCTGCCAAGGTCTCCCTGAACGGCAGCTCTGCCCTTGGGTCTAGTGGCTGGTGCCCCCAATTTGGCATCACCTGCAAACATGAGAAGAGTGCACTCTGTCACCTTCTCCAGGTTGAGAGAATAAAGTGTTGGAGACTGTCCTATATGTTGCCACTGAACTGCTAGGTGGCTTTAAAAAGTCACTGGATCCCCCCATATCCTTTTTTCTCTGTACCTAAAATGTGGACAGAAGATCTAGAACGCTCTAGGCAGTATGCTAACAGCCTTGGAAGAACATTTCTATCCAGATCTTGGTTTCATTAATTGTTATCATCATTATTGCTTCTTGTTTCCTGAGGTCACCTGTTTGTTCCCTACCAGGGGTTAAAAGGACTCGCAAGAATTTACAGGCAATAAGTACTCTGATACGTAATGACGCCTTACGCAGGTTTTACTTCTTCACAGATCGGCAGTGCAAATCCTACGGGTTTTTGTGCCAGCATCCTAAACTGAGGTGAACATTCAGGCTGCAGCGGCCTGAGGGCAGAGATTGATAGGTGCAGCAACGTGCCATCTCTCTGCTTCATTGTACCAATGAATAAATGCATATTCCTTAGCTCTTAACTCACATTACTGTTCAGTTATGCTCTGTCAGTCACTAGAAACATATACGGATGAGCGTCTTTCTGTGTGCTCACGTGTCTCCTTTTTATCTTCGTCAACACCGAGATTTCATTAAACTCCCACTTACAGTCCCTATTAAGCGTGTCGGAATGGTGTTACAGTAGAAAAAAACAAACCAGACATTAGAATGGAGATTGATCGTAAACTTAGTTTTCAGTCCAGTTACATATACGTATCTCACAAGGGTGGCGATGATAGTATGTTCAGAAGTACATGAATTGGAAGATTTACGTAAGAAACATGTCCTGCAAGTTAGCTAACCGAGTCATATATATTTTGCATGAAGACCACACTTAATGAAGACCTTGTTTAATAATTGCTGTAGGTATCATGATCAGTTTGTTGGGTGGGTATTTAACAGGGCTCATACACTACGGCACGCAACCCACCACTGAAATGGACACTGAATAACACAATTTTTTTCATGTGTCCAGGTTTACCCCAATATGCAATAAATATGGAAGAGGCTATTCATACAAAAGGCACTTTTTTTTTTCCCCAGCCATTGGTACACACATTCCCCTGTTCCATGCAAACCCAACCATTGCCTCAGGCGGGCTTTATTTATATAAAACACCATAATATCCAAAAAGCATCATAATCAAGTAGCAGGTTTCACTGTGCACAGGTTTTACCACTCACAACTTCAGGGGTTTTCTTTCCTCCTTTGCACTTAAAGACATAAGTACAAAAGATGTATTACATGAAAGATTTGTACTTTTGTAAGAAGGTGTTGGCTATTGCTGGATTTAGCCAAAATACTATAATTCTGCTGTCTTCTCTCTGAGCTGCTCTTTTCTCATATATATTTCTTGGTCATAACAGGTTAATTACCTGATCAGCTTTTTCCTTAGTACATGAGGGCTTTGTCCCTTTGAGGTCAGTGGAAAAAATAGGACATAAGATCTATTTGTTATTAATGTATTTCTTCTAGCCTATAACACCTGAACTCATCTTTTTCAAAGTGAATAGAGTGTTTGCATTTTCTTCATAAGCATGATTCATTTATAATTTCAGTGTACAATATCACTCGTGTTTGATCACAAACTCCTCAAGAAAGCATCTGCAACACTGTCTGGTTTTAAAGTAAATGCATATTGGGCAATAATAGAGCCAGGTTTCACGGATAAAGGAATATAATCATCCCTATAAAGACTCTCAGCTCGTTCTGGAGATGCAGATTTCTAATTTGATCACATAGATTGTACATATGTATGTGCCTATATACACACACACGCGTGTGTATATATATATGTACATACAACTCCTGTAAAGCAAAGTGACAATTTTTGTCCTGTGATCTTAGCATTTTACTCCACATTAGCTGCACTTTTAAAAATCTGGATACTCTGGAGTCTCTCTTCTTCCATCTGGATGTAACATTCTTCCTTCTCTCTTCTCCCATTCCTGTCTCTTCCTTAATCAGCCACAATCAATTTTTTCCACACCTTTCTCTCAACCATAATCCAGATTCCCAATGTGTTCTACAGAGAAATTCTGAATGTCACCTTATAGGTATCCTTTAGATATGATTTAATTTAATGGTGACTCGTCAAAAGGCCAGTAAGAATCTTTAGTATTCAAAAGTGGTACATCAAAACACTCAAAATAAAGATGTGATCCTCAACAGCAGCCAGTGACTGAGCCCCTCCAAGCTGAAGCTCATTTTTTCTCATTTGGGTAAAATTTTAAAAGCTATCGGAGTGCCTCTAACAAAAGCAGACGCTGCTGTGCAACTGTATGAACCATATTAGCGATGCATATTAAAAGCAGTATGCTAACATAAAAAAAAAAAAGACTATTTTAAAGGATATTTACTTGAAAAACCTAGCTTCACGTAGAACAACAAATAAGCAAATGTGTGCTGCTTTCCAATACACTCATCATTTTGTCAGCCCACTTCAGGAAAATCAATTCGTACAGTTTGTCTACAAACTGCGTTACGCACCAGTCACAGTTCAGAGGACAACCGCTCAGGAGGAAAAAGAGAAAACTCATGCATCAGAGCAAAACTGGGGAAAAAGTAATTTCTTGGGAAACGGCAGTGGAACTTTTCCATATGTTTTAACCTCCCCTTCCAGCCCTGAAGCGGTGCCGTGCAGGAGGGAGGGAGCCCGCCAGGCGAGCCTCTAACGGTCCGTCCGTACGCGATGTGCGCGCAGAGCCTGCCCTTTAGGTGAAGGACGAACGCTCCTGTTCTTTGTAACTCCATTACAACACCACCAGGCTTTGTATTAGCATTACCAATGCACGATCATTATTCTAGCAAAGATACGGCCTGCTCGCGCTGCAGGTTTAATACACTTGTTACGGTGACACTGTATTCCCTAACGCTGCCCCCCAATTTGTCATTTGAAGGGCCAGGGCCCTTCAAATGTTATAATCGTGGCATAAATGATGCAATTAATCCCCACAATCCCACCTCCAAGCTGTTTATAAATGTACAAATCACACCGAGTGCTTGTCATGTTACCAATAATTGGAGGGTGACTGATCTTAAGGCCACGAGGAACGACTACGAAATCATCACGTCCGACCTCCTGCGTAAAACAGACAGCAGGAAATCGGCCCTACCTCGAGCCCTCCACTAAATGGGGCTGGAGCTGTGTAGGGCAGATCTACGTGTCCCGCCTGAGAGCAGCCTGAAGGTTACTCTACTTTACACTCACCTGGAGGGGAAAAAGTACAGCTGAGCACTCGGATGACACAAGGACATCTTGAGGATGCAGCACTGGCCATCCTTGGACCTCGGCTAACCTTTCGTCTCTGCAGAGACCCTCCTACCCTGGAATGATCTTCAATGCTCATTTTAAGCCTGTTTTAGCAAGATGGTATAAGATGCAGAGAGGGCATGCCATGAAGACACTGATTCTTATTAATCCATTTTATGAAGAAGGAACTGGAAAATAAGCAAGCCTGTGACGTTCATTGTCCAGTTATGATTACATGCCACTTCCAGAAAATATTTAATAAACCTTCAGGGAAATTGCCTGAATAGGGACTGAGTAAAAAATTACTTATCCAGTAACACTGCCTGTGTAAGTCCGATGTGACAGGGTTCCCGGGACCGTGCTATAGCATGCTGCCTTGCAGTAGGAATTAATCCATAAAATTCATTACACTTCTGCTGATGAAGCACTGGTAACTTCTTCACAGTCTTTTTCACACAAAAAAGGCAAAGCTTTGAAATATCCTTTTACACAATGTTTGAATAGCCTATTAAATTGCTTTTGGAGTAATTGCACACTTTCAACCTATGACATTACCAATTTTTGCAGTATGGTAAAGATTTCTCTTGGCTCAAGTCGGAACATGGTAACAAGTTGTCTTTGCCTTGAACAAAGCTACTACTCATGACGTTACAACCCATCTGATGACAAAAAATACTTACGGGTAATATCTACCTGATGCTATTGAACCCTGCATCCCAGTCGCAGACGATATTTCAGGTATCCCCTTTGAAACATTACTGTACATTAAGAGAGAGCAAGCTGGTGAAAATTGCTGAATTGGGGCAGGAGCACCTCATAACATTAAATAGAAATAAAATCGTCACCCAACTAGTGAGCAAGCAAGTAAATAAATATAAAAGTAAGGTTTGCAGGCACTCCACTGTAACCGATTTGCCCTTGTTTACTGTTTTAATAGTTCTGTCAACTTCAGTAACATCCTGCTGCTTCAAATTCACATGCAAATCTGTCAATATTTGTCTGACTCCATCGAAACCAACTGCAAAATTCCTCACTGACCTCAGCAAGGCCAGGATTTCATCCTCTTACAGCAGGCGACGCAGCGATAGGAAAGATGGGGTTTATATCATCGGGATTTGCTGTTTGTTAATACAGAATAATGACCACACATAGTATCAATCCCAAGCCAATGAATCTGTGACTTAAACTATTAATCGACTACAATATTGCTAATCATTGCTCCACTTATTTTTCAGTTGTGCTAGGCTGGAAAATACCCATTAGTGTTTATACAAATGCATATATACATATTTATATATAAACACATATATATTTACCTTATTTAGAATAAAAGCTTTTAGAAAAAAAATATTTTCTACATCTTGTCTCCTAGAAACTATATGCTTAAAATAATGATGAGCCAACTGGAAACACTAATGGTCAGACAATAACTGAATGGACTCTTTCACAGTTTCTGCAAATACTACGCTGATTAACATTAGTTATGATGGGTATTATAAAATACATCCGGTCATATCAACACTTCAGGCATTTAATCAGACGCACACATATCTGTCAATATTTAAAGTTTCGTGAAAACCATTTTAATTTGCCACATTCCGTCCAGTTCTATAACTAGCAGCCTGAAACACTGGTTTACTGTGAAATAATTAACACTAAATGACAAAGCCTCCATAATCGTATCGCCCGCTAGCTCCTGCCAGCTGGGAGAGGGGTGGAAGGTGCGCACCGCTGTTAATTCGGAAAGGAACATGTGAGACAACCTGACACGTCAAAGCGTGAAGAGGTTTTTGCCACTTAGGTAAAAACAAGTGCACTGACTGGTGAAACTGCAAAAAATTTTAAAGGAGGAGGACTTGGAGGTTATTTTATTTCTACATAATTAAATGCATAAGGAAAACAGAGCTATGGCCATTTCTAAATGCCTGTAAGAGCTATCCCCTCCTCCTCCCTTCCTCCCTTGCTGTTCAGAGCTGTTGAGTAACAGACATTTCAGAGTGTGCACGGGGGAAGTAAACAAATGCATTGCTACTGTAGTTGCAGGGCAAGGAAACATTGATGTCACTGCTGCTATAATCACATTAGTAGGGTGCGTTAATGTTAGTGTCGTGTTTGATCAACTAGTCGGGTCAAAAGCCCTTCGAAATACGATCTGAACAGAAGCACAACCCAAAATGGCAAGAGAATTGACTTCCGAACAGTTCCCTTCCAAATACAGACCCCTGTTGCAAAGGTGAGCTTTCGGTCACCAACACTCAATGTCAAATCATCCTGAATCACATGGGGTTAAACCACGACAACTTCACACTTGACTAGCTCCCCTTTAAACCCGAATTTGATTTTTCTCCTGCTCCCCACTGCGTACATGCACCCGCGCCCTGCGGAGTCCGAATACATCCCCGCCAGCGATAACGCACGCAGCTAGAGTTTGCCGAGAGCTTGTCTGTCAAGGACAGAAACGTTGACAGCCTGAGTGTTTAGGACCATTTTTCTTCCAGTAGGTCTTTTTCACTTTAAACACAATGTGTTGCTGACTCTCCGCTTTAGCACACCGTATTCAATACAACCAAACGACAGGAGCAGAAATAGCCAACGACAAATTCTTTCAGGTGGGAAAACGGCTGGGCAGGATACGTCCCCGGTAGTGTCCCAGCACGCTCGGCACGTACATGTTCATCAATTGCGTACTCTTTTATCAACATTTTCTGACATTGCCGGGCTTGGGCATGTGTTTAACCCTGGAGCGTTAACCCTTTTGCGGCAAGTAGCATGTAGGAAACGCAGCGGCGGTGAGACCAGACAAGGACCGCTGCCATCCACAACTTCCCATGCACATTTTTCTGTCATCTCCCCCACCTCCTTCCACCAACCTGCCCCCGGGAAGGCAAAACTCATCCCGCTTCGCATCCCCTCCCCGAAGTCTGCCTGCTGGTGCCCGCCGGATACCCGACATCTTCCCCGTTATTTTCCGTTACTTCCCCGGTTTGCCCCCGGGCTGATACAGCCTTGGCTTTCCCCATCCCCTGGGCTCACCTTTTCGGTCTGCCTGGCGGCGCAGCCACCGCCTGCATACCAATGTGGGGCCGC